>JAQNBH010000014.1:7161806-7177006 GCA_028752905.1 Cladorhizidae sp. MBARI D1340-BT2 | reverse complement strand
ATGAAGTGTGTGATCTCCATGCAGCTAGAGAGTACCACAAAAATGCGCATTGCTGCCTGTAATGCTTTCGTAGAGAGGATGAGTAGTAAGCGAGAGAGTGTGTTAATTCAACTGTGAGAAGGAAGAAGAGAAACAATCCAGAACAACAGAAAAAAGCTCTGCTCTATCATAGAGATAATTGTCTTGTGTGGTCGGCAGAATATTGCTCTCCGTGGTCATCATGATAGTGGCACTGATATGGAAGGTGCACAAGCAGCAAGCACAAACCATGGCAACTTTTGTGCTTTGCTCAACTTCCGTATCTCAGCTGGAGACACGATCTTGAGGGATCACCTTCAGAGTGCAGCTAGAAATGCCACATACACATCCTCTGATATTCAGCATCAGTTGATCAGCATACTTGGTGACCACATTCGTAATGCAATCTTAAGAAAGGTTCGTAACAGTCTTTGCTATTCTTTGATTGCAGATGAGGTCACTGATTGCTCCAACAAGGAACAACTCTGCATTGTCATAAGGTATGTTGAGCCTGAAAGTGCTTCTATCAGAGAGGATCTCGTTACATTTCTAGAATGTGATAGTGGCATTACTGGCAAAGCATTGGCTGGACAAGATGCTTAGTTTTATCAGAAATCACCTAGATCCATCAAAGATGCGTCGTCAGGCCTATGACGGAGTTAGCAACATGTCCGGAAAGACAAATGGAGCTGCAGCTAGAATAACTTCTCAGTACCCCCTCGCCCTTTACACCAATCTTCTCACTGTTTGAACTTGGCAGTTGTGGCTTCATTCGAAGAAGTGAGTGTCCGTAACATGATTGGTATCGTAAAGCACCTCTCCATCTTCTTTTTTGCACCCCCAAGCATCAGAAGAAGTTGGAAGAAGCTATAAAGAACACCTAGACAGAATCGAATGTGGTGAAGCTCAAAGATCTCTGCAGAACAAGATGGATTGAAAGCATAGTTGCCCTCGATCGTATTAAGAAACTTCACTCCTCCATTTTTGCTGGTTTGAGAGCATTTCAGCTGAAGGTTCTCGCATGTGGTCTCCTGACTCTGTGACAGATGCCAGTACTCTCTTTCTGGCTATAACAACAACAGAATTCATCTCAAGACTTTTTGCCCCCCCTTTTCTAAAATCCTGGCTACGCCCAAGTAATGTATGCAGACGATGTTCTTCTGGCTAACTCAGGGGTGAAACTGCAAGCTATGTTGGATGTGATATGGGCATATGTGCCAAGGTGGAAGATGAAGTATAATAGCAAGCAGAGTAAGGTCATCGTAGTAGTTGAAAAGGAAGTAGGAGTGTATTGGAGGATTGGTAAGGATATAATTATTGGAAGAGGTCAAAGAATTCAAGTACCTTGGAGTATGGTTTGATAGGAAGCTAAGGGGTAATGTTCAATTAGAGAAGATGGCAAAGAAGGCAGAAGAGTGGGTTGGAAAGGTTACATGAATGAGTAGAATTAATGGGCAGGTGGAAGTAGACAGAGGAAGAATGGTGTGGTAGCTTCTAGTGTTACCTAGCATGGAGCATGCAGCCGAAGTGTGGTGGACAGGAGATGCTTACAAGAAGTTGGAGTCAACACAGCTGAGAGTAGGTTGGAGACTGTTGGGGGAAAGTAATACAGTAGCAGGAGTGGCAATACGGGGAGATATGGGTTGGAGGAAGCTAGAGGAGAAGAGCAAAGAGATGAAAGTTTTTTTGGTAAGAGATTAGAGTTGTTGGAACAGAGCAGATTGGTAAAAATAGTTGTAAATAAATTTAGAGAGGATGGAGGAATCGGATGGTGGGAAGAATATGAGATCTTGAGGAAAAATATGAGATAAAGAACGAGGTTGGATCAGTAGGCAAGTGGAAAGTGAAATGAAAGTGAGAAATGAGAAGGATTGGGAGGAGAAATTAAATAGCTAGAGTGCGCTGAATTTTTATAAATCGGCAAAGAATGGTGTAGGGGTGGAGTTGTATGTGAGGTCCTTGCATGGTCAGGAAGGTGTGTGGTTGTAATTTCGAATGAGGACTGCATCAGCTGGTTTCTTAGAGGATAAGAATAGATGTGGGATAGTTAGGGCCTCTTCCAGGAACAGCCTGTTCTGCAACGAAAAGTGGCTGGGCAGATGTAGATATGCTGCAATATTGAGATAGCCGGTCACCCTGGACAGAGGCTCGACACAGTTGAAGCAAGCACGATCATCTGAATCCATCTCTCAACAATTTTAGCAGGAAGTGTAAGAACCACACTGCGCCATTCTTCCTCCTAGATGGTTAATACTTAGAAGCTAGACACCCAGGGCCGTATTTAGGGAGGGGGGGGGGGGGGGCGTGGCTGATGAAACTGAAGACCTTTCAAATGTGGAACAGGTTAGTATCTGTACAAGATTTATTAATAATTGTGAAGTTTATGAAGAAATTCCTGGGGATTATTAAAATTGCAAAGATGGATGCTCAAACGATTGCTGATGCTTTGCTCTCTACATTTCAGCAATGGGGATTGAACATGTCTTTTCAGTTGGTCAAGGGTATGATGGAGCCTCTGTAATGAGTTCAAGTAGAAATGGAGTACAGGCTAAAGTAGCTGAAAAATATCCCCATGCCACATATGTTCATTGCCGTTCATATGTTTTGAATCTTGCCATTTGCAGAAGTTGTATGGGTGTGCCATTATCCGTAACCTTTTTGATGATATCCAAAAGTTGACATGGTTTTTTTCTGTTAGTGGTATATAGTGCCAAGTGTAAAGATTTTTTTTTTTAAGTTGCATCTACTGACCGAGGAAAAGACCTTCTTGACTTCTTGAAGATGATGATGAGCTTAGTGAGTCGTTGACTGAAAATAGAAGCAAGTTCAAGGAGGTATCATGTGATTTTGTGCAACCCATTGAATTGCATGGGTGACAGCTCTTATAGCCTAATATGTCACAGTCTTAGAGACCATGGGCAGAATCAAAGATAGTAGCAGGGTTGAAGCTATAAGTGATGCTTGTTCATATATGCTGCTTCTAGAAGATAGCCAATTTGTTGTCACACTCACTGGTTGTTACACAGACAGTTCTTGTTTCCTTAGTTCAGTGACACTAGCTTTACTAGATAAACAGTGTGATCTTGCAGAAGCCTACAGGGATATAAACACTGCAAAGAAATGCATTCAGGATGCCATAAAAAATGATTGCTGGGAGAATGTTATGAGCAGAATTGAAATGCTAGCCTTGTCTATTAATTTAACAATTATGAAACAACGAACTGCTACTGTTCAGTGCCATCGAGCCAATGCAGGACAAGTTAGCCAGACTCCTTCTGATTACTACAGAATCAATGTATATTACCCATTTATTGACCATGTGGTTGAGCTGTTAGAAACACGATTTTCCAATGAGCATAAGGAAATTATTGCAGCTGAATCTCTGTTACCACTATATTTATCCAAACTGAGTAGCAATAAAATTGATAGTATCACTTCTTATTATGGGAGATTTGTGTCCTTGGAAGAGAAGACTGACTTCCCTGTTGAAATAACTAAGTTTTATGGATCTGTTTCACCTAAAAGTAGGCTAGCCATGCTCTCTCTGAGTGTAGTCCTCAGTCAATCCCCGCAATTAATAAAATTTTAACAGTCTTTTTAACTGTACATGTGGGAAGTGTATCTTGTGAGAGATCTTTTTCTGCTCTTCATCGTCTAAAGCTTTGGACACGTTCTTCAATGAAAGAAAAGAGGTTGAATGAATTAGTGCTGTTGATTCATCATGATACTGCATCATCTGAGGATATTTATGAAAGAAAGGCTAACTGGAGACAAGCCAGTGAAATAAAAATGAGATATAACTCTGTCACATTCTGCAATTTATTATCAGAACCATGACATTAAACTTTGTTGTTGCATTTCTGTATGTTTTTGTTGAGGTGTTCTAATGCTGTAATGTCATGTACTCCTTTTTAGCCTCATATATATGCAATTCACAAAATAGAAGTATAATTTTAGCTTCTGCATACTTCACACCTATGGCCAATGGTACGCAACCACCTCCCCAGTCAAATTTTCTTAGATATCCTTCCCCCAGTCAAATTTTTCTAGATACGGCCATGGTCAACTGAGTAACTATTTCTGTCATCCTTTCCTGTCAGCTATGTAACCTGTTCTCTCGCCTCTACAGCAGTTGTTTTGTATGGGTACCTATTTGGGAGAAGGTTTTGGCTGGCTTGTGGGTGTTTATTATGGTCTTGGTTTGTTTGTTTGCACTCTTTCAAGCTGCCTTGTTCTGTTATCTGAAAATTGTTCATGTTAGCTAATAACCTTGCAGCCTGTTCTCAATTGCACTGCACGTCCAGATAGCTAAGTCGAACTTTGAATCAGCTGTCTGGTGTTTAGTCAATCATTCTCTTCACTATGAAAAGCATTCCTGGTTTACATAAGTCTGCATTATTTAAGGCAGGTGATCTGCTCATATTAATAGATATGCCATGCATGGCAACACAAGTTTTTCACTCAACTTCCCAGGGAGGACATGCTTCACTCACCAATCAAATGTTTTAGCTTCAAACCCTAGTATTATTTGATTGCATTGCTCTAGCCATTCAAAGATAATTGAAGAATATGGTGATCCATAAGTTATTGATGTCATCACATTGTATTACTTGTTGTGTTATGGAGAAGCAGCTATGAATTTTATATATTTCTTGCAGGTTTGAAGTTTAACAAACCTCAGCCATAGTTAGAGCATGTCGATGAATTGAGTGGCTAAGTCAGAATGCAACTTCACCATTCCTTCCTGTCATCCTGTTAGCTATTAACACTGCATCCCATTCCCACTTGCCTCTGATGACAGTTTTCATTCCTCTAGCTAGCTTGAAATCTGCAGTCTTTTTCTTCATCCTTACCTTCAATATGAAGACCATTCCTGGTTGACATAAGCCAGCATTGGTTGACATAAGCCTGCATTTATGTCGACCATTCTCAGTTTTAGTATTCTAGTGCGGGTGAAGCATATGTATATTTTACAGGTGGCATAGATTCAATAGATCGATAGCTATTCTGGCAATACCAAGTTTTCCATCCAGCAGCCCATTGATGGCTAGATTTTCTTGCAATAATTACCTTCACCAGGACCATTACGTCCCATTGTTTGTTTGTTTGTGTGTGTTGCTGTTAGTAGGATTACAAAAAACAACAACTTGCAGATAGATTTTAATGAATCTTATGTCAAATATCTATTACATTTTGGTAGTCACTTCATATCTTCCTTGGGCTTTGTAGATACCTGATACTTGAAATTACAAATGCTAATTTCAAAAGTGTCTTGTGTGTCCTACATTTTTACAAGTTCCTGGTATGAAGTATACATAAGAAAATATAAAATTATTCATTAGCAAGCACAATATAACACTTTTAAAAACAGAAATAATTGACGAGAGAAACTTGAAGTTATTCTGGAAAGCAGGTAACTATATCTATTAGTTTCTAGTAAAAGATATGTGGAATTATTTTCATACCAAAATTGGAATGGAAATATAAGCTTGCCATAGCTATTGGGTAGATCTAATCATAGTTTTCTGATATAATTATAAACCTATTTTTATAACTGCATATCAATTATCTACGACAAAATCTATAAGAAATCTTATGGCACATCATAATGCCTTATAGTAGTATTTTGTTGATGGAAATGAATTATCCACAAGTTGTATAATATGTACGCTATGAGAGATTACTATTATGCACAAGAATCAGCATGAAAATTATCACTGATCTAATAAAAGAATGTATTTCTTTGTAATCATTACACATAATAAAAATGGAAAGTAACAGAGAACTTGACTTGAACTGAGAGATATGTCTTTTTGCTTCCATGTAAACCAGAGATACCATCGAAGTAAAGTTAGCTGTAAGTAAGGATCATTATCCAGCTCCTCTTTTGCACCATTGTGCTTGTTCTGTGGTCTGGGATGCCAATATACAGAGCCCAAAAAGCTGCATGTTAACTTGTTAAGAAGCATTCACTTTCACAGAGACCAAAAGTAACTTTACCACATCTTTATAACAAAAATAGACTAATAGTTTGTTGGGGATCTTCCAACCTAGAAGAGCTCCAACAAGCGAACAGAACAATAACTAAAACTTACTGAATATAGTTAGAGTATTTGCTTGTGTAATGAGTGTCAATGAGTTGTGGTCATGAGGTAAAGGGTCAGGTAGAGTAATTAAGCTCACCTGACCTGAACCTAGTAGTAAAATATGTTGTGGAATATAGTGTTGAGTTATAATATTGTTAGTTTATCTGGATCTGTCTAGAGAACAGATCCCTAACATAGTTAGAAAAATTTCATCGATCTGAAGATCTTATTAAAAAAGGAGAGATGATACCAAAAGATACAAATGCTCAAAAAACAACTTGTGGTCACGACTTGTGAGCCGAATAGATTCTGAACACTTCATTTTATTATTGTGTGTGTGTCACTGTGAGTGCACACTGGTATGTGTGTGTGTGTGTGTGTATGTGCTGTGTGTTGTGTGCGTGTGTTTTTAGAGGCAGATAACAATTTTACCTATCCAGCAATATGGAATGTCAAACTTAATATTTTCTGGTTGTGCCAATAAAAATTTATGAATCCAATGCAAGTATTTGAACACATATATGCAGCTTTACAAACCCCTCACAAATCGTCATCTTGTAAGATGTGTTTTGCAACTGAAGATCCCAAGACTGAATGGTGATATTGTCATGATGAGGGTTGATTGAATTATATTCTACACATCAGGAATAAGTGTTGAACACCTTCCCTCCCATGCCTTTCACCTTCTGTGATGAGTTTCCTATTAATGCACATCATATCTAACACTGGAGACTACCACACTATTGCACTGCTTATACTCAGCTACTTTACAATAATTGGCCCTACATCATAATGAGGTGAATCAAGACAAGTACTTGATCTTCTATCATTTCCTCCATTATTTAAGTTTCTTTGAGTAGAGTACTACCAGTAGTAAAAAGTACTGTCACCAGCAATAAATAAGATTCAACTAAGGATTCATTAACCAAGAAATCCTGTCACATCATAACAAAAAACACAACCATATAAGTCAGCCAAGCGCCACAAAACCAAGGTAAGTCTAGCCTGATCACAGGCAAATCTAGTCCCATCACAAGCAACACAACCAACTCATCCCAACAGAACACCAAAGGTAAATCTAGTCCGGAGAAGATAGTGAGAGCTGCAGTTGGAAGAAACCTAGGATCAATGGCGACAAAGAGGGTGAGCCATCAATCGGAGTACTCTAAGGAAGAAATCTGAGTGGTTTTTAGGTGGCTCAGTATTAGTGTACATGATGGATTCATGCCGGATCAGAAGCGCAACTTTAATTACTGGTCATTATAATGTAGCTGACGTTGATGTGAAGAAGTGAGATAGTATGAATCAATGGCTTGGGAAACATCCATTAAGTATGTGAGGCAATGATATTCCATTTCCTAACAATCAGCAGTGGAGTAGGAACAGGGGGGGCCGGGGGGCCAGTAGCTCCCCAATAATTACAGAGGGGGGGCTGACCTGGCCCCCCCAATAAAACTACCATGAAACTAACATGTAAAAAAAAAATCAATGAATCTGTTACTATAATATTAATACATACTAATTGGTAGTAAAATATTATTTTAGTAATGGCTGCAAAGCACCATAAATCAGTGGATATGAATGTGGGGTGGGGGGGGGGGGGGGGGGTAGGCCCTACTACAATAAATATTGGGGAGCCACTCCACCCCCCCCCCCCCCCCCCTCCCCAAGAAAATTAATCAGTCTGTACATACTGTAGTACATAGCTTGCTATCCCAAACCATAAACCACCCATGTATGAAAGTGTTAATCTTAAGTAGCTGCTATCCCAAACCATAAACCACCCATGTATGAAAGTGTTAATCATTAGTAATTAGTCAAAATCACATGACATACTGATAGCTAGCATGCAGTAGCTGGATAGCCATGGCCAAGAGGAAAAGGTGCTTTGAGAGTGGGCAATCTAATTTGACTTCATTCTTCAAATCAAGAGTACAACCTGAACAAGGTGAGATCATAATGTTTAGCTACCTAGGTACTCACTTACACTTCATGTTCCAAGAGATGAATCTGACTGCACTGACAGTGACAATGAAGAAAGCTCTGACAAACATTTTGAAAGCCATAATGATACACATCCATCTTCAGGTAGTAGTGGCATCTCTCAAAATTAATGGAAGTTCCATGTAGTGGTAGTTCTCAAGATCCTTCAGCTTTGGTTCCAGGTATCAGTACATGTAATGGTTCTTGTTGGTTCTGAAATATCCCAACCAACAAATCCTACAATATTGAAGAAAACTGAAAGGTCTTTTGGTTCTGGTGGAAACGCCCGTAAGAGATCTTTTGGGGCTTCATGGTATAAGCAATATCCATGGCTTCACTTGTGCTGTTCAGAATTTATTGCTTTTATTGTAAGCTTGCTATTAAGTTAAATGTGAGCGTAGTACGTAGTAAGTATAAAAGCTGATCCAGCATTTTCTACTGTAGGATTTTCCAATTGGAATAAGGCAATTGATAAGTTCAAAGATCATGAATCCTCTCTTGCTCATAGAGATTCGTTTGCAGCTTTCATTGCTTCAAGAAGTTCTTCTGTTAATGAGCTGTTGCTGAAAAGTTTAGACCAAAACCAAGCAAAACGAAGATGTAGCCTTCAACAACTTGCAGCACTACGTTTCTTGTTGCGACAGGGCATATCTATTCGAAATGACCATGCTGGTGGTTCCAATCTGAGAGTAATGCTTAAAAGTGTACTAAATGAAAGTTCATGGGTATGTGAGAACAAGTACCAGTCACCCGAAATCATAAATGAAATGATTGAAATAATGGCCCATAAAGTATTACGTTCCTTACTGTCAGAGGTGAATTTTCAACGCTGGTTCTCACTTATGGCTGATGAGACAAGAGATGTTGCAAATCGTGAGCAGTTGGTTTTATGTTTGAGATGGGTCTCAGAAAACTATGAAGTATTTGAAGATCAGGTTGGCCTTATTCAAGTCGATAATACCAGAGCTGAAACCATCTATTCATCCTTGAAGGATTGTCTTGTACATTTAGGCATACCATTTCAAAATTGCAGGGGTCAGGCATATGATGGTGCCCGCAATTTTCAGGGACATGTAACTGGTGTAGCTAAAAGGTTTACTGATGATAATGCTGCAGCAATTTCTGTGCATTGTCTAGCTCATTGTGTCAATCTCTGCCTACAAGAAGTAGCTAGAAGTAGCAAGTCTATCAAAGAAGGTTTGAATTTTGCAATGGACATAATTCAGCTAATCAAGTATTCTCCTAAACGGCAAATTATTTTTTAAGCTGTCCAGGAGCAACAAGACTCCTCCCCATCCACTTCTGCGATTAGGAGCCTATGTCCTACCAGGTGGACTGTTCGCACTAGTGCAATGCAGGCAATCATAAGCAATTATGAAGCTTTGCGGGAATGTATGGAGATATCATCTCATGGCAAAGATGACTGTTCAAGGCGTGCTAATGGTATCCTTGCATTGATGGATCGTTTTTCAATATACTTTGGTCTAAAATTTTCAATTTTATTATTCAGCATGACTGAACAACTATCCATTAACCTGCAAGGAAAGGATACTAAAGTGGAAGATGCGTATTTTGCAGTTAATATGTGCATTAGATCACTACAGCAATTGAGGAGTGATGATAGTTTTCTAATATTTTTTGATTCAGTCAAAGAAGAGGCATCAAGAAAGTGTGATCCACCTGTCCTTCCTCGACAGAGACAGCTTCCAAGGTGAATTGATGATTACAGCTCAGCATGTGCATGCATCTGTAGAAGATTTCTACAGAAAAGAATATTTCCAAGCAATTGACAGTGTAATAGGAGATTTAGAGAATCGCTTTTCACAAGGAAACTTTTTGCTGGTTAGAAAGTTGGAAAACTTGCTTCTTGATTGTGCCAATGGGAAGGCTGTTTTACTGCCTCAAGAATTATGCAAACTTTACCAAACTGATATTGATTTTTAGAAACTCAAATTACATTTACAAATGTTACCTGATGCCATAAAATCTACAGCTCTAGATGGCATTCGGATTCAGAAAGTTACAAGGGTTCAAACTATTTGTGATGTCTTCAATGCACAATATAGCATCAAGTGTATGCTGACAGTGTGCATAAGCTTTTGAAGATTTACTTGACAATACCTGCTACAGCTGAACGCAGCTTCTCTGCTCTCAAGCGCATAAAAACGTATTTGAGAAACTCAATGACTCAACAACGTTTAAACCACTGCATGCTTCTACACATTCACCGGCAAAGAACTGATGACCTTAATCTATCTGAAATTGCACAAGAATTTATTTATCGATAGGAATGAGAGGAGAAGGAACTTCTTTGAACGCTTTTGACTGTATATATAGCTAATTGTATTTTTTCCTTAATACTGACCTCAATCATATTACAATTTTTGCTGCCCTACATGATAGCTAATGGTATAATATATACTTGTGGTAGCAATCAGGGGCATACCCAGGATTTTCTGAAGGGGAGGGCGCTCCAATTTGACTTTTAATATTCTAAGATGTCGAAATATTTGTTCAAGGAAAGATTTTTGAGGGAAACAGGGGGAAAAGCTGTGTGTTTTGCCGGCCACAGGTTGTTAGGGGAGGGGGGGGGGGGGACAGTTGGTTAGGGGAGGGGGCTGCAGTTATTTGGGGGTGGTGGCTGCAGGTTGTTGGGAGAGGGGGAGGGCACAGGTGACTGACCATCAAGGGCCAAAAATTTCCCGAGATCTATTTCTAGTTTGTTCTTTAATACTGAATTGTGAATACTAGAACGTTCTGTGGCTAAGTTCAACCCTGTAGCTGAATTCTTCAGCGCATTTGTTATTACTTTACAGAGAATGGCTATTAGTCCTCCAGAATGCATCAAAATCAATCTCAGAGCATCATATTTTTCAAAAAAATTCGGGGGGGGGGCATCCCACCAGACCCCCCTACCTACATGCTTTAGCACTCCCTCTACATCGATACTGACTTTGGAATCCCCCCCCCCCTCAAAATCCTGTGTCTCTTTAGACTGGCCCCCCCAATGTGAAACATCTTCCTACTCCACTGCACTGGTTGTGGTCTTCAGCATATCAATTCGACTGCAACACCCCACGAGTGAGTGCAAAGTTCCTTAATTGGTATTTGTCAGGGTTGAGCTGGGGGCTAGGGCCTGGAGCCAGAGGGGTAAATACTCCTCCCAGAAGGGGCCATGGTTTCAGGTTTGGTCCGGGGACCAGTTGATGGATGCCAGTAGGTTGGGCTTGTGGCTTAGGTCCAAAGTCAGATTATTGGGGTTGGTGGATGCCAACGGGTTGGGCTGGGGGCTTTGGCCCGAAGTGAGATCATTGGGGTCGGGCTGGTGGCTTGGGTCTATAGACAGAGGGATATTCCTCTCAGAAGGACCATGGTCTGGGATTTGGTCTGGGTACAATCTTCCAGCGTGGGCATATGCATGGATTCCTGAGAGTCGGTCTGCTGGAGAAAGCTATCTGTAGCATTAAGTCTATGTCTATCAGTTGAGTACCCTTCTGGGAGGGATAAGCTGCCTATACTGTAATTATTTGTGTGTGCGTATGGCAACTCATTGTTCGGAGAGGTGCTCGAGGCCACGCAGAAGACTATCCTGTTCTTTCTTCTGGCAAGTGAAAGTGATGGTGTTGTGGATGTGGAGCAATGGGAGGGACCGCTCATGGGGGAGAGGCCTTCCTCATAACAGGTCCAGGGTAGGAGTGTCTCTACTGTAGAGCTCCATAACTTTGACAAGGCTCATGGTTAACCAGAGAGGAATACATGCTCCCAAAGTTGCACCCAAACTGGAGGTCAGTGATTCAAAAGATCCTAAGAGACCATGAGTTGCTCATGGAGACCTGAATTTTTGTATATACTGCAATTTTGTTTCATTAATAAATGAATATATGCAAGAAATTAAAGGTGAACATAGTTCCATTACTTACATAAATGATGTCTATCTATGACTTGGTTGGCATGGCATCATATTGGGTAGACATTTTCTAATTATGCAAAAAGTTTGTTTCTCTCCTCACAGTATATAAACTTAGTTGGAGTAGAGTGGCTCAGCAGGAGGTATGTATTCATATTCATTGTTCTGGTCCTGTGTGGAAACAATGAGCAAAACCTTGACATGCGTTAAATGTAAATAACAGCTATCACTTTACCACAATAGTTAAATACTCTCTTAATGAACTCTCAGTTGAGATAGTGGACTTTACCGATGATCAACTTAAGTTTACTAACTCGACTAACTCGACATTTCTGCAGCCAAAACATTGAGAGAATACATTTAAGCTGCTTATTGAGAAAGTCATTATATCAGGTATGTCTGCCTAAGAATTATACTCGCAGTCTTTGCTGTAATGTTTATAAGTAATAAGTAATTGTGTTTCCCATAAGTATATTGTAACGTTTGTTTAGTGCCACATATTATGTCAAGTTCTGCAATAAACACTGCACCAAATAGGAAATAGCAGCTTGCAAAACAATTTCTAAATACCACACACCCCTTCATCATTCTTTAAAACACTCTACAGGTGTTGCCGTTTTCTCGAGCTACCATTTGCTTCAGCCATGAGTAATAAGTACGAGCAGAAGTTAGTATTGAACATGTTCTTCAAATATCGCTTCTAAGACGCATCCAGAGCTAGTATGCTTTGAGACAAGTGCTTCACAGATATGCCATGGGATACCTAACAAGGAGGATTTAGAATGATAATGAAAGCAGCGCCTAACAGCCAATCACCCAGAGTGCTGGCATGTGATTGTCAAGAAAAAAGTATTATGCTAAATTAGTTGTTGTTTTTAATCTCATTTGTTGCTACAAAAGTACCTGTAAAGACTTTAAGGTATTTAGCACTCTCAATGAAGCAGACCAGGACTATAAAACTTGTCACTCTAATTATAGGCAATTATACTCCCAGCTCCATCAGGGATATGATGCATAATCATGCTAATCCTGCACACAAACTAAACAGCTTGAAGTGGTATCGTTTACTTTTTTTTAACAAGTTCTGGGTAATGGATACTCTTATGGCAACACACCACTCAGAATGGAATACATACATTTGTTCTATGTAAGTTGCATTATGTAATTCACGCTCTTTCATTACGATAATATTTACCTCACTTCCTGACTTCACTGTTGCATAGGCCAGGTTAGATTCCATGTTAATTGTATGGGAAGTGGTCATATATGCTTCATTTCCCTTCATCTCCATAGAAAGTGTGTTGACTTGTTGACCATCCACTACAGAGGCTGTTACCAAAGTACTTTGTCTCTTGTGCTTAGCCTTAGCTAGAGTGATAGGCAGGACTAGTATGCACAGCGAGGAGAGCAGGAGAGCTGAGCCCCCAACAGCAGCAACACTAGCTATTACAGTAGTGCTCAAGGCTGCACTACCTTCAGAATCAGAGGTGGTAGTGGTGGCAGCACTTGCAGTGGTAGAGGGAAGTAGTGAAGAAGTGGATGATGGAGATATTAGTGTGGCAGTATTAGCAAGTGTGACAGTATTTGTGGTAGGACTAATAGGTGTTGCTGTGGTAGAAGGAGGTATTGAAAAAGTGGATGATGTTGAAGTGGACGAGCATGAGAAGGTAGCTGCAAATTATAATAAATATTAACACTAGCAAAGATTCTTGGTAACTAAGGTGGTCGATCACTTACACACTCTCACTGAGAGGACTGGTGCTCCATTAGTAAATGATGTCAAAGTTCTATCAGTCTCTATTCCTACTAGGAAGAGACAATTAGGTGGTCCTGCAATAAGAGGAGTATCAGTAATAGTGTGGTACCACACACTATCAATTATCTGGCTAGTATCCAGTTGTATTCCACTAGTTCCTGGATCACTTCTGCTGAATGTGTAATATCCCACAACATCCTTAGGCTGCACAGTGAGGATGTTGGATGGTTCTGGAGTCTCACTTACTAGCCCACCCTCACCAAGTGATAGACTTGTGAATCTATTCTGTCCCACACAGACTAGAATAGCTACACATGAGTAAGGACCCCCTAGCCCTGAGCACCCAGTATCCTGCAGTGTTGGTGAAGGTCTCCACACTTGGAAGGTGATGTCATAGACTCCTTGAAACTTCTTACCTCCAGGTAGGACATAAGTCTGCCATTCACTGATGTTGCCACAGCAACTAAACTTGTAGCTGGTGATGATGGCTTGAGTTCCATTGGGGAGGCGAGGAGAGTTATCATCATCTATGAATGGAGGTGCTCTCCCATCTGCTGCCAGCAAACAATCCTGAGCTGACACTGAACATTTGGCTGACATTAAATTATATGGTCACCATAGCTAGCTAGAGACTTACCAAACAGTGCCAGTTGTGCAGCTACAAGTACAACTCCAAGCCTTCCCAGACATCTTCCTCTTGATTGCATTAGTGCTGGCTAGTAGGTAGCTGCTCTATGTCACCAGATAAGTGTGACTACAACAGAGGGCACACGCTATATAATCATGGCCAAAACCTCAATTCACTTAAATAACCATGTAGTACTTCACTCTTAACCATTTCCTGTTAACACTGGATATTTAATTAGAGTGACATCCAGACAACGTGGCAGCCTTGCACATGGTTGCGACTATGGCGTTAAAACAACCATGTGCTAACTACACACAAATTATGTAACACACAAAACAGATTTACCTAACTTGGGTTAGAAGTTATGGTTGCTTCATAAGGCCGTGGCCTGTGCAAGATGCATTCATGGACACTCCACACACTGATGTGGTTTGCTATAGCACTTGTTAGGTGTTCTTGAACACAAAATGATGTTCTGACTCCTCTTTATATAATTCACAAGGTTGTACATGTGTGTTCCCATCTACTTGATAATAGGGTCTATAGTATCCATGAACTCATGACTTTCTGTTGGTAATTTTGCATGTCTAGAAAATAATTAAGCAATTTAATTAGTTCACTTTTTTACAAATATAGAAATTTTAAACATTATGCCTTGGTAGTGGAAGAGAGAGAATTTTGTTACCAATATAATTTGGTCTAAATATAATGTCATAAAGTGTATGTTAAGGAAATCACCAAGCTCGTGCAGCACTGGGCTACAATCATTCACCAAACCCAAAACTACCTACCAATATTAAAGCCTCCCTTTATGGAAGGTGA
>JAQNBH010000014.1:7154306-7159306 GCA_028752905.1 Cladorhizidae sp. MBARI D1340-BT2 | reverse complement strand
CAAGCTTATGATGGAGCAGGTGCTATGGCAGGGAAGTCAAAAGGAGCAGCTGCACATATCACCAAACAATATCCAAAGGCCAATCCAGAAGCACCAATAAAGGTCTCTGGAGATGCCCCCTCATATGGGTTAGCGGAGGTCTTGATAGAAAAATGAGGCTTCTACTTGGAAATCCATCACATTCGCATCCAGGTCAATGACCAAGACGGAAAGCCGAGCCCAAATCGAAAAAGAGGCACTGGCAATCACATGACATGTGAGAAATTTACCACATACATTTTGGTTATGCGCTTTCTCATAGAAACCGACCACAAACCATTGGTCCCTCTACTAGGAACGAAACACCTTGACTCCATTCCACCAAGCGTACTGTGATTTCAACTATGCTTAGAAAGATATGATTACACCGTCACACATGTGCTATGAAAACACCTATTCACAGCTGATATACTGTCAAGTCCTTCATCATGCAAAGCCAATGACATCAGCCTCCAAGACAAAGTGGAAGCTTTTATGAAAGTACACATCACCTACCTGCCAGCTGGAGAAAAAAGGCTCAGCCTGTATCAAAAGAGCCAAGAAGAAGATCCTGTATGTTCATCAGTGATGCAACACTGCAAAAAGGGTTCACCAGACAAACACAAAATTGAGACAGCACTCTTCCCTACTGGAAATTCAAGGGCGATCTGACCATTGGTGGAGACAACCTCCTTCTATGTGGAAAACAAATTGTGGTCCCCACAACACTCCAGAGAGAGACTCTGAAGAAGATCCACGCAGGACACCAGGCAGTCTAAAGGTGATCACTCTGGGCAAATACATCAGTGTGGTGGCCAGGAAGAAGTGAACAACATGATCAAGCAATGCCCAAAGTGCGCCAATGTCTGACTCCCCGGAGAGAGCCTATGATTCCATCACCACTGATGGCAAAAAGTTGAAACAGACCTCAATGAAGCCACCTACCTACTCGTAGTGGATTATTTCAGCAGTACCTGGAAGTGCTAAGACTAACACCTCCTAGAGCGATATCATTGGAGCAAAAGTAATTTTGCATACATGGGGTCACCGAAGTTCTAGTCAGATAACGGCCCACAGTAATCATCACTGGAGTTCACGGCATTTGCAGAATGGAACGACTTCAAACATGTCACCAGCAGCCCACGTTACCCCCAAAGCAATGGTCAGGCTGAATGCACAGTTCAGACTATCAAGAACATGCTGAAAGAGTCTCCACATCAACTAATGGCTCTCCTGATATATCACTCAACCCCATTCCCATGGTGCAACCTACTCCCAGCTGAGTTCTTAATGGGAAGATGTCTGCGGACTAACATACCCCTTATTAAAGAGTAACTTGGGCCAGAATGGAAGTCTTGAAAAGCTTTCAAGAACAGAACGAAGCATTCAAGGAAAAACAAAGATGCAACTACAACCAACGCCACAGAACATTGCCCCGCCAACCTATCCCAGATGACACAGATGTATTGGGTCACCTCAAATTCACAGGCAACACCAGGACACAGAGTGCTCCCTCCAATGAGCCTCGGTTATATGTGGTAGTCACGCCCACTGGACAAGTCAGGAGAAACCGTCACCAACTCAACCCAATGCCCAACGCTCCCTCAGAAACAGTCCTACCGAGGACTATGACACCAATTCAACCAATTCAGGCCCGAAAGTCATTATGACTCGAACCCGAACTGAGACCACATGTCAGGCTTTAGACTCCCCCAAGAAAGAGAGATGTGGAATAACTATCATGTACCTTGTGGCCTAATAATTACTGTAGTATATTTTGCTAATAGACACCTCTGAGCTGGGGACTCATTGGTAGCGATTCTCTTGTTCAACCATCAGACAAAT
This sequence comes from Cladorhizidae sp. MBARI D1340-BT2, assembly GCA_028752905.1. Classification (NCBI taxonomy): domain Eukaryota; kingdom Metazoa; phylum Porifera; class Demospongiae; order Poecilosclerida; family Cladorhizidae; species Cladorhizidae sp. MBARI D1340-BT2. The sequence continues at coordinate 7,157,443 of JAQNBH010000014.1, read as the reverse complement.
CTTTACATCCCCCCTGTATAATCAGTCACTTGAGCTAACAATAGATATACATCACATTCAATGGTTTGCAGCTGCTCTCCGTCATGTTAGTTCAATGTTTTCAAACATCAGGATTTTGCCAATTATTTTATCACCTCACCTGCGACTAGATGTTCTTCTGAACATTCATTTATTGGACCAAAACTTCCCTTCATATAGCAATGAATCAGCTCAACGTATTGACATTACTCAACATCCATCAAAACATTCCTATTGCCATTTCATCAGTCATGGCAAATTTGCTCAGTGCCATCCCAGGCAACTTGATATGATAAACGTTCTTGTTGATTAACTAAAAGCTGGCTGCTAACTCACCTCATCATCACTAACATTGTCAAAGTAATAACAACAGTAGTAATTGTTGTAAGAGGGTGTGGCTTATCCAAAATAGGCATGGCTAGGGTCAATATGTTACTTCAGCAGCCCCCTGCTCAAAATCCTGGCTATTCCCGGGCTATCATCTATGTATCTACTTTTCTTCCCCACACATAACTTTGGTATATATACTCCATGGGCGGATCCAGGGGGGGAGGGGGGGGGCTTTGGGGGCTAAAAAAAAAACCCTCCAAGTTAATAATATTCATTATGATTTTTTCTTCTAAGTATTTTTTTAGCATAATAATATTTATGAGGCAACAGGTAAAATACCACAGGACACTTGTACAAATTGAGAAATGAGGATACATGTGTTCGAGATAATATAGGCCAGACCTTCTGCTTCTAACCTTCAAACTACTGTGTCAGCTGCAACAGCAAGCATACAGTATGGCTTTCTATCTGAGCTCTGTCAGTGAGTCTTGCCCAGTTGAGTTAGATCATGTATAAAAGTATCTCAAGAGAACCTCCTGTAAAGCGAATGGCCAAGACAGTGGATCTACGCCAAAATCTTCCAGCTAAAGCATTAAGTTTATTACCTATGAGAGAGTGATGTAACATGACCAGATTGATTTATTGTTTACTTTAATTCTGGAACCTCAGTATTACCTGGTGGCAGCTCCAGCAGTGCCTCTCTGCTTCATACATCCCATTCAGTCTGGAGTGATGCTGATTCTTTATCAGAAGATGACCTCTCTAACTCTCTTGTAGCTTGTGCTAAAAGCAGTGCAGTTGTGTTGGTGAGTAGCAGCAAGGATAGTGATGGCATGTGTACCAATTCTATTGTTGATGTTAAAGAGGGTGGTATAGGAGGAAGCAGTGGTGTTTTGCTTCAGTTGTTGATGTTGAAGAGAGTGGTATAGGAGGAAGCAGTGGTGTTTTGCTTCAGTTGTTGATGTGGTATAGGAGGAAGCAGTGGTGTTTTGGCTTCAGATTTAAGTGAAATTCAATCTGATGTAAATTCTGGAGACTTAGGCCAGGTAGATCAACTAAAATCCCTGAGAAACCTCAGCAATAATGAGAAATTGTTTCTTCTCAAAAACCATTTTATTCCAACCGAAGCAATTCCCCACATGTACCTTCAAAGCTCAGAAATGGCAAATAAGTTGGCTGGACAAGTATAAAGGCCTAACATATTCTCGGTCACAAGATAGTGGATTTTTCTCTGTTTGTGTACTATTTGGGCAATGTGAAGCATCCGTGAGGGGTTCTGGTCAATAGGAAGTTAAATGATCATTTTCTTTCCAAGAGTAGGAAGTCCCATCAGCTAGCTCTGGAGAAAGCAATGGAATTTGCTGCTGAACAGAGTGGCTTCCATTGATCAACAAATTAGTTCAAGCTGAGCTGAAATTATTGATAGAAATTGTTTAAAGCTCCACTCCATTGCTTCAACTGTCATTCTTTGTGGGAGACAAGCAGAGGACATCATGAAGATTGGTTTCAAATAGAATCTGAAAGTTCAGTGAGAAGAGGCAACTTCCTATCCTTGTTGATTTTTAGCATCGATGCTGGTGATCAAGTTCTCAGAGAGCATCTGCGTACATGTGATCGTAGTGCAATGTGCAGCAGTAAAGAAATACAAAATCAAATGATTGAAATTTGTGCGAATATTATTCGCAAAATCAGAGAAGCTAAGTTCTATTCTGTTATAGTTGATGAGGTAACTGATTCAGCCAGTGGTGAGCAGCTCTCCATAAGTATTCGATTTGTTGATGGTTACAAATAATAAATGGATAATTAAAATAGTATAATGATAATGATAATAATAATAATAAAAATTAAATAAATAATGTAATAATGGTGGTCGTGGCTTCAAGTTCAGGCTCTTCAGGGTAGCTCCCCAGCCATTAGGCAAGTCCATTCCACAGTCTCGATTGAACCGCTTACACTTTGGTGCTAGGCCGATATGCAATGCCGCAGTTCCTTCTGTCTTCTGGCCTGGTCCAAGATGGTGGCTTCCTCTCACAAAATAGGATGTCCATTATCCCATGCATGCTCAGCAATAGCAGACTTCTCTTCATTACACTTTCTACAGGCATCTTGATGTTCTTTCACTCTGGTCTCCTGTCTTCTGATAGTCTCCCTATGTAGTATTTCCCACAGGTACAAGGGATGCGGTAAACAACACATGAGTGCATATTAGCTAGAGTTCTTCCCAATCTGAAGATGACTTTGATTTTGAACTTCCTGCAGACTTCAATCCTCTGCTAGTCACTTCCCAATGCTAGTTCCAGTTTGGCTTCCAGATCTTCACACTCACTGTTAAGGCACTTCTTTTTCTGTAGGACTGGCGGATTCTCTCCGATAAGAATGCTTTGCTGGCTCTCTCTGCTATTCTGTACCCTTCCCTGGTCTTAACGGGACATGGTGGACAGCTAGCTACCGGTATATAACAGGCTCGTTATTATTATTATTATTTTTGTTGTTGTTTTTGTTATTGCTATTACAATAAATATTATTATTGTTGTTGTTGTTGTTATTATTGTTGTTATTATTGTTGTTATTATTGTTGTTATTATTGTTGTTATTGTTGTTGTTATTGTTGTTGTTATTGTTGTTATTATTGTTGTTGTTATTGTTGTTATTATTGTTGTTATTATTGTTGTTGTTGTTATTGTTGTTGTTATTGTTGTTGTTATTGTTGTTGTTATTGTTGCTGTTATTGTTGCTGTTATTGTTGCTGTTATTGTTGCTGTTATTGTTGCTGTTATTGTTGCTGTTAT
>JAQNBH010000014.1:7140106-7154206 GCA_028752905.1 Cladorhizidae sp. MBARI D1340-BT2 | reverse complement strand
CATAGTGTAGAGAAGCACTGCAGCTGCTAGTGACACTACAACAGCATAGTGTGGAGAAGCAGCACTGCAGCTGCTAGTGACACTACAAACAGCATAGTGTAGAGAAGCACTGCAGCTGCTAGTGACAGTACAACAGCATAGTGTAGAGAAGCACTGCAGCTGCTAGTGACAGTACAACAGCATAGTGTAGAGAAGCACTGCAGCTGCTAGTGACAGTACAACAGCATAGTGTAGAGAAGCACTGCAGCTGCTAGTGACACTACAACAGCATAGTGTAGAGAAGCACTGCAGCTGCTAGTGACAGTACAACAGCATAGTGTAGAGAAGCCACTGCAGCTGCTAGTGACAGTACAACAGCATAGTGTAGAGAAGCACTGCAGCTGCTAGTGACAGTACAACAGCATAGTGTAGAGAAGCACTGCAGCTGCTAGTGACAGTACATCAGCATAGTGTAGAGAAGCACTGCAGCTGCTAGTGACAGTACAACAGCATAGTGTAGAGAAGCACTGCAGCTGCTAGTGACAGTACAACAGCATAGTGTAGAGAAGCACTGCAGCTGCTAGTGACAGTACAACAGCATAGTGTAGAGAAGCCACTGCAGCTGCTAGTGACAGTACAACAGCATAGTGTAGAGAACCACTGCAGCTGCTAGTGACAGTACAACAGCATAGTGTAGAGAAGCACTGCAGCTGCTAGTGACAGTACAACAGCATAGTGTAGAGAAGCACTGCAGCTGCTAGTGACAGCTACAACAGCATAGTGTAGAGAGCACACTGCAGCTGCTAGTGACAGCTACAACAGCATAGTGTAGAGAAGCACTGCAGCTGCTAGTGACAGTACAACAGCATAGTGTAGAGAACCACTGCAGCTGCTAGTGACAGTACAACAGCATAGTGTAGAGAAGTACTGCAGCTGCTAGTGACAGTACAACAGCATAGTGTAGAGAACCACTGCAGCTGCTAGTGACAGTACAACAGCATAGTGTAGAGAACCACTGCAGCTGCTAGTGACAGTACAACAGCATAGTGTAGAGAAGCACTGCAGCTGCTAGTGACAGTACAACAGCATAGTGTAGAGAAGCACTGCAGCTGCTAGTGACAGTACAACAGCATAGTGTAGAGAACCACTGCAGCTGCTAGTGACAGTACAGCAGCATAGTGTAGAGAACCACTGCAGCTGCTAGTGACACTACAACAGCATAGTGTAGAGAAGCACTGCAGCTGCTAGTGACAGTACAACAGCATAGTGTAGAGAACCACTGCAGCTGCTAGTGACAGTACAACAGCATAGTGTAGAGAACCACTGCAGCTGCTAGTGACAGTACAACAGCATAGTGTAGAGAAGCACTGCAGCTGCTAGTGACACTACAACAGCATAGTGTAGAGAAGCACTGCAGCTGCTAGTGACAGTACAACAGCATAGTGTAGAGAAGCACTGCAGCTTCTAGTGACACTACAACAGCATAGTGTAGAGAACCACTGCAGCTGCTAGTGACAGTACAACAGCATAGTGTAGAGAAGCACTGCAGCTGCTAGTGGCACTACAACAGCATAGTGTAGAGAAGCACTGCAGCTGCTAGTGACAGTACAACAGCATAGTGTAGAGAACCACTGCAGCTGCTAGTGACAGTACAACAGCATAGTGTAGAGAAGCACTGCAGCTGCTAGTGACAGTACAGCAGCATAGTGTAGAGAAGCACTGCAGCTGCTAGTGACAGTACAACAGCATAGTGTAGAGAAGCACTGCAGCTGCTAGTGGCACTACAACAGCATAGTGTAGAGAAGCACTGCAGCTGCTAGTGACAGTACAACAGCATAGTGTAGAGAAGCACTGCAGCTGCTAGTGACAGTACAGCAGCATAGTGTAGAGAAGCACTGCAGCTGCTAGTGACAGTACAACAGCATAGTGTAGAGAAGCACTGCAGCTGCTAGTGACACTACAACAGCATAGTGTAGAGAACCACTGCAGCTGCTAGTGACAGTACAACAGCATAGTGTAGAGAAGCACTGGTCATGCTTCACGTTTGTGACTCATCTGATCATGAGGGGGTTTGTGACTCATCTGATCATGAGGGGGGCCCTTAATATTTTCTACACTTCTAAAGGGGGTCCTTGGTAACCAAACGTTTGAGGAGCACACTGTAGAGCCCCCCCCCCCCCCCAGTGATCTGAAAGTTTAACAGCAGAACCTCCCACTGTTAACCCTACACATGTGCTGATCAAGCAGCATTAGTTGATGGTGAATGTTTGCATGATTCAACCCAACGTGAGTCCCTGACATTTGGTTCATGAGTCCCTGACATTTGGTTCGAGGTGGAAGAATATTTAATGTCCTTAAAAATTAATATTGTCAACAACATTACCGGACATGGTATACAGGTTGGGGGATCCCCCCTCCCTCCCTTCACCCCTCCCCATACATGAAAAAGTAGTCCATACCACATCAGGAATGTCTGTTGCCTTCATCAAGTCAATATTTGGGTCGTTGAAATTGGCAGTGGAGAAATCAAACCCCCAGGCCACATCTCCGTCAGACAGGATATATCCCAGGTGGGTACGGCAGTGAAGCTGCACTTCGGTCTGGCCAAGTTTGCTCAATGGAACAACCCAAGCGTCGGCCAATGCACCCTATAAACGGCACTAACATTAATCAACATGGTGACAGACACAATATGCACCAAACTCACACTCCACATGCACACATCTTAACTGATCGACCACAAACATGTCGTTCCCTCCCAAAAACTATCATTAATGCACACCACACACGCTAAACAGCAGATTTCCCCTCTGCACATGCCCAGTTGAATGCTCTTTCATTGCAAAACAGTCAGAAAACTCACTTCCTGTTTGATGGAAGGAGCGAGCAAGAAGTAAAGAAGGCTATAACAACTGCCATCACTGGCCATCTCTTCTAGACGCTGTTTCTGGAAGCTCTTCTCCTGAGGAAGCTACAAACTGTTTTCTTACTGGAAACCATTGAAATACTACATTCTTTAGGAAGGAGGTGCTCGTGGGCGGTTGTTGTCATAAACTTAGTTGATTATACTGGGGGAGGGAGGGGAGGGGGATATAATTCTGTAGGTTTGTCCAGTCTGTTCACTTGGTACTCAAGCCTCCCACACACACACAACAACATCTGGGAGGGGGTATGTTGGGAATATACTGAAATGCAGGTCTTACATCAGCAGACCATGTCACATCTCTCCTAATAGAGGCCAGCACTCAGCAAATAAGGTGTTGCTGATCTTAACACTCCTAACGGATGGAGGCCAGCACTCAGCAAATAAGGTGCTGCTGATCTAAACACTCCTAACGGATGGAGGCCAGCACTCAGCAAATAAGGTGCTGCTGATCTAAACACTCCTAACGGATGGAGGCCAGCACTCGGCAAATAAGGTGTTGCTGATTTTAACACTCCTAACGATGGAGGCCAGCACTCAGCAAATAAGGTGCTGCTAATCTAAACATACATTGTAGTAACTCCTCTCACTTGACATAATAAAATTACAATGGCCTCAATAATCAACTTAGAATTGTTACTCTCGATGTTTCGACTAGATGCTCTAGTCTTCATTCATTCATTCCTGATGAAGACTGGAGCATCTCGTCGAAACATCGAGAGAGAAAAAATTCAAGTTGAGAAGGCCATTGCAATAGTAACTCCTGCTGGCATTTAAAGAGGGACTTCTGAGAGAAGTATCATTTTTAGGTGGCAAACGCATCACTTTTGGCAAACGCATCACTTTGAATGTACAGTAGAAGAACATAATATGTTCCTGCTTCTCTAAATCTTCCATATATATTACTACCCCCAGACTTTCAAGGAGAAAGCAGTTGGCTTCTTCCGCTGAACACAACCCTGTATCATGTCACGTCGCTTAATAGAACTCGAGCGATGACATGTGACAAGCGACAGCAACATCAACTTTACGTTGTCTAAAACAGGTGCACTCCCGACACCAGAGCAACACCACTCCCGACACCAGAGCAACATCACTCCCGACACCAGAGCTACACCACACCCAACATCAGAGCTATACCACTCCCGACACCAGAGCAACACCACTCCCGACACCAGAGCAACACCACTCCCGACACCAGAGCAACACCACTCCCGACACCAGAGCAACACCACTCCCGACACCAGAGCAACACCACTCCCGACACCAGAGCAACACCACTCCCGACACCAGAGCAGCACCACTCCCGACACCAGAGCTACACCACACCCGACACCAGAGCAACACCACTTCCGACATCAGAGCAACACCACTCCCAACACCAGAGCAACACCACTCCCGACACCACTCTCTTTACATGCTCCACATACCAGGTTAGTCTTGGAGACTTCCACGTTCTCAATGCGCAACACAAAGAACTCGATATACTGCCTGTGCTCACAGAGACTGTAGAAGGGACACTTCCAATACATACTCTCTGCCAAGTCAACAGCTGCAATGCACACAAACACAGAAATATCCCATGACATAACCTGTTAGGACAATATAAGGTTGGGATCTCTCCAAACAACAATGCTGACTAAGCACTTCCATTGTGGGCGTGTACATATTATTTATCGTAAGGGGTGCTCTATTTTGTACATGTTGCCAATTAAAAGGTTGGCTATTGCTGAAACAGATTTTTTAATGATCCATGACGATGCGTTCTCTAGCTAAGTCCACACAAGCCCTTCACCCTGAGTCTAACCACCATTTTATTCCTGATGAAGGATAGAGCATCTAGTCGAAACGTCGAGAGAGTAAATTTCAAGTCGATCATTGAGAAGGTCGTTGTAATAGCATTTTGGCTACATGTAAACATCCTAAATTACCTAAATTAGGATTAAGACCCTGGTTGGCTAACCACGTCAATGGGTGGATTACGACCCTAGGTTAGCTAACCACGTCAATGGGTGGATTACGACCCTGGTTAGCTAACCACGTCAATGGGTGGATTACGACCCTGGTTGGCTAAGCCATGTCATGTCAATGGGTGGATTACGACCCTGGTTGGCTAACCACGTCAATGGGTGGATTAAGACCCTGGTTAGCTAACCACATCAATGGGTGGATTACGACCCTGGTTGGCTAACCACGTCAATGGGTGGATTACGACCCTGGTTGGCTAACCACATCAATGGGTGGATTACGACCCTGGTTGGCTAACCACGTCAATGGGTGGATTACGACCCTGGTTGGCTAACCACGTCAATGGGTGGATTACGACCCTGGTTGGCTAACCACGTCAATGGGTGGATTACGACCCTGGATAGCGACCCTGGATAGCTAACCACGTCAATAGGTGGATTAAAACCCTGGTTAGCTACACCATGTCAATAGGTGGGTTAAACCCAAGTTAGTTAACCACATGGATTATGAACCAGATTAAATTGAAGCGGGTTGGAAAATGCCCGTCGGAACACACGGCTTCTGACTGGGAGAAATTTGGCTGGTGGTTCAGGCCAGGCTGGGACTAGCTAGTTACTATGGGCTGGTGATTCAGGCCAGGCTGGACTAGCTAGTTACTATGGGCTGGTGATTCAGGCTAGGCTGGGACCAGCTAGTTACTATGGGCTGGTGATTCAGGCCAGGCTGGGCCTTGTAGTTAACCACATATACACATAACTCACACAAGGTAAAGGGACATCCACACTACCCACACAAGGTAAAGGGTCATTAGAGACATTCACACTACCAACACAAGGTAAAGGGTCCCTAGAGACATTCACACTATCCACACATTCACACAAGGTAAAGGATCACTAGAGACAATCACACAACTCATACAAGGTAAAGGGTCCCTAGAGACATTTACACTATTCACTGGGCTGTAAGCTTATAGCTTACTAAAGGCTGGTGAGGCTTCATATACATTCTTATATACAAACATGTACATGTAGATACACACATATACATGTACATCTATATGCACTAAACATTCGCATATACATCACACACACACAAACATGCATAACACATACATATTGTACACGCAGTACACACATAAGAACATCTGCACATCTTCATCACAAGAACCTTGCAAAGAAGTCGGATCCAAAAGTTGCAGTGAAGATGCCACTCGAGCACAAATCACTATTTGCCCAATGTTCCCCAGAGACTGCGCCAACTTGACGGGAAGGCAAACCAAGTCGTTCTAAAGCACAGCAATATGAGGTGCACAATGCAAGATCATGTATGGCCATAGCAAGCTTTCTCTGGGGAAAGGAGAAAGGAAAGCATTGCTTGGTGCTCTAGAGCATTGGGAGGGGGTCCACATGGCTAGCTACTGCACCACTCAAGGGAGGGGGTCCACATGGCTAGCTACTGCAAGGGAGGGGGTCCACATGGCTAGCTACTGCACCACTCAAGGGAGGGGGTCCACATGGCTAGCTACTGCACCACTCAAGGGAGGGGGTCCACATGGCTAGTTACTGCACCACTCAAGGGAGGGGGTCCACATGGCTAGCTACTGCACCACTCAAGGGAGGGGGTCCACATGGCTAGCTACTGCACCACTCAAGGTCAGAGCACTCAAGGTCAGAGCAGCCAAGAAAACTAGTCGACCTGGAGTCCCTCATTCCTGCACTCACCTTCGAGATGGGGACAATCTCCATACTGTAGGTGTGCTTGTATTGGAACTTGTTATTGTGGATGTCATGAGAAACCAATTCTTTGGAAGTCTTTAATCTAATACCACACACACACACACACAGACACCACACACCACATCACACAAGATCATACACATCAGCTTCATACTGGATTTTTTGGTGAGGTGGGAGGTATTTGGAGATGTTTGGTGTACACAAAAAATTATTGTCTTAGTCCATCGACTTCTACAGGCAACAGAAGGACCAGAAATGGTAGAAATGATGAGTGACATTCCCTTTGAAAGACATATCTCATCCCCACCCCACCACCCTTCTTCATGCGTGCACACACGGCCAGCATGCACAGCCTAGGAACACTGCAGGGGTCAGCATGCACAGCCTCACCTGCTAGGAACACCTGCAGGAGTCAGCATGCACACCCTCACCTGCTAGGAACACCTGCAGGAGTCAGCATGCACACCCTCACCTGCTAGGAACACTGCAGGAGTCAGCATGCACACCCTCACCTGCTAGGAACACTGCAGGAGTCAGCATGCACAGCCTCACCTGCTAGGAACACTGCAGGAGTCAGCATGCACACCCTCACCTGCTAGGAACACTGCAGGAGTCAGCATGCACACCCTCACCTGCTAGGAACACTGCAGGAGTCAGCATGCACAGCCTCACCTGCTAGGAACACTGCAGGAGTCAGCATGTACACCCTCACCTGCTAGGAACACTGCAGGAGTCAGCATGCACACCCTCACCTGCTAGGAACACTGCAGGGGCCAGCATGCACACCCTCACCTCAGCATGCACACCCTCACCTGCTAGGAACACTGCAGGAGTCAGCATGTACACCCTCACCTGCTAGGAACACTGCAGGGGCCAGCATGCACACCCTCACCTGCTAGGAACACTGCAGGAGTCAGCATGCACACCCTCACCTGCTAGGAACACTGCAGGGGCCAGCATGCACAGCCTCACCTGCTAGGAACACTGCAGGAGTCAGCATGCACACCCTCACCTGCTAGGAACACTGCAGGAGTCAGCATGCACACCCTCACATGCTAGGAACACTGCAGGAGTCAGCATGCATACCCTCACCTGCTAGGAACACTGCAGGAGTCAGCATGCACAGCCTCACCTGTCAGCATGCACACCCTCACCTGCTAGGAACACTGCAGGAGTCAGCATGCACACCCTCACCTGCTAGGAACACTGCAGGAGTCAGCATGCACACCCTCACCTGCTAGGAACACTGCAGGAGTCAGCATGCACACACCTCACCTGCTAGGAACACTGCAGGAGTCAGCATGCACAGCCTCACCTGTCAGCATGCACACCCTCACCTGCTAGGAACACTGCAGGAGTCAGCGTGCACACCCTCACCTGCTAGGAACACTGCAGGAGTCAGCATGCACACCCTCACCTGCTAGGAACACTGCAGGAGTCAGCATGCACACCCTAGGAACACTGCAGGGGTCAGCATGCACACCCTCACCTGCTAGGAACACTGCAGGAGTCAGCATGCACACCCTCACCTGCTAGGAACACTGCAGGGGTCAGCATGCACACCCTCACCTGCTAGGAACACTGCAGGAGTCAGCATGCACACCCTCACCTGCTAGGAACACTGCAGGGGTCAGCATGCACACCCTCACCTGCTAGGAACACTGCAGGAGTCAGCATGCACACACCTCACCTGCTAGGAACACTGCAGGAGTCAGCATGCACACCCTCACCTGCTAGGAACACTGCAGGAGTCAGCATGCACACCCTCACCTGCTAGGAACACTGCAGGAGTCAGCATGCACACCCTCACCTGCTAGGAACACTGCAGGAGTCAGCATGCACACCCTCACCTGCTAGGAACACTGCAGGAGTCAGCATGCACACCCTCACCTGCTAGGAACACTGCAGGGGTCAGCATGCACACCCTCACCTGCTAGGAACACTGCAGGAGTCAGCATGCACACACCTCACCTGCTATGAACACTGCAGGAGTCAGCATGCACACCCTCACCTGCTAGGAACACTGCAGGAGTCAGCATGCACACCCTCACCTGCTAGGAACACTGCAGGAGTCAGCATGCACACCCTCACCTGCTAGGAACACTGCAGGAGTCAGCATGCACACCCTCACCTGCTAGGAACACTGCAGGAGTCAGCATGCACACCCTCACCTGCTAGGAACACTGCAGGGGCCAGCATGCACACCCTCACCTGCTAGGAACACTGCAGGAGTCAGCATGCACACACCTCACCTGCTAGGAACACTGCAGGAGTCAGCATGCACACCCTCACCTGCTAGGAACACTGCAGGAGTCAGCATGCACACCCTCACCTGCTAGGAACACTGCAGGAGTCAGCATGCACACCCTCACCTGCTAGGAACACCTGCAGGAGTCAGCATGCACACCCTCACCTGCTAGGAACACTGCAGGAGTCAGCATGCACACCCTCACCTGCTAGGAACACTGCAGGAGTCAGCATGCACACCCTCACCTGCTAGGAACACTGCAGGAGTCAGCATGCACACCCTCACCTGCTAGGAACACCTGCAGGAGTCAGCATGCACACCCTCACCTGCTAGGAACACTGCAGGAGATTGCATGCACACCCTCACCTGCTAGGAACACTGCAGGAGTCAGCATGCACACCCTCACCTGCTAGGAACACTGCAGGAGTCAGCATGCACACCCTCACCTGCTAGGAACACTGCAGGAGTCAGCATGCACACACCTCACCTGCTAGGAACACTGCAGGAGTCAGCATGCACACCCTCACCTGCTAGGAACACTGCAGGAGTCAGCATGCACACCCTCACCTGCTAGGAACACTGCAGGAGTCAGCATGCACACCCTCACCTGCTAGGAACACTGCAGGAGTCAGCATGCACACCCTCACCTGCTAGGAACACTGCAGGAGTCAGCATGCACACCCTCACCTGCTAGGAACACTGCAGGAGTCAGCATGCACACCCTCACCTGCTAGGAACACTGCAGGAGTCAGCATGTACACCCTCACATGCTAGGAACACTGCAGGAGTCAGCATGCACACCATCACCTGCTAGGAACACTGCAGGAGTCAGCATGCACACCCTCACCTGCTAGGAACACTGCAGGAGTCAGCATGCACACCCTCACCTGCTAGGAACACTGCAGGAGTCAGCATGCACACCCTCACCTGCTAGGAACACTGCAGGAGTCAGCATGCACACCCTCACATGCTAGGAACACTGCAGGAGTCAGCATGCACACCCTCACCTGCTAGGAACACTGCAGGAGTCAGCATGCACACCCTCACCTGCTAGGAACACTGCAGGAGTCAGCATGCACACCCTCACCTGCTAGGAACACTGCAGGAGTCAGCATGCACACCCTCACCTGCTAGGAACACTGCAGGAGTCAGCATGCACAGCCTCACCTGCTAGGAACACTGCAGGAGTCAGCATGCACACCCTCACCTGCTAGGAACACTGCAGGAGTCAGCATGCACACCCTCACCTGCTAGGAACACTGCAGGAGTCAGCATGCACAGCCTCACCTGCTAGGAACACTGCAGGAGTCAGCATGCACACCCTCACCTGCTAGGAACACTGCAGGAGTCAGCATGCACACCCTCACCTGCTAGGAACACTGCAGGAGTCAGCATGCACACCCTCACCTGCCAGGAGTCAGCATGCACAGCCTCGCCTGCTAGGAACACTGCAGGAGTCAGCATGCACAGCCTCACCTGCTAGGAACACTACAGGGGCAACCTCACCTGCTAAGAGCACTACAGGGGCAGCCTCACCTGCTAGGAACACTACAGGGGCAGCCTCACCTGCTAGGAGCACTACAGGGGCAACCTCACCTGCTAGGAACACTACAGGGGCAGCCTCACCTGCTAGGAACACTACAGGGGCAGCCTCACCTGCTAGGAACACTACAGGGGCAACCTCACCTGCTAGGAGCACTACAGGGGCAACCTCACCTGCTAGGAGCACTACAGGGGCAGCCTCACCTGCTAGGAACACTACAGGGGCAGCCTCACCTGCTAGGAACGCTACAGGGGCAGCCTCGCCTGCTAGGAACACTGCAGGGGCAACCTCACCTGCTAGGAACACTACACGGGCAGCCTCACCTGCTAGGAATACTACAGGGGCAGCCTCACCTGCTAGGAACACTACAGGGGCAGCCTCACCTGCTAGGAGCACTACAGGGGCAACCTCACCTGCTAGGAACACTACAGGGGCAGCCTCACCTGCTAGGAGCACTACAGGGGCAGCCTCACCTGCTAGGAACACTACAGGGGAAGCCTCACCTGCTAGCACTACAGTGGCAGCCTCACCTGCTAGGAGCACTACAGGGGCAGCCTCACCTGCTAGGAGCACTACAGGGGCAACCTCACCTGCTAGGAACACTACACGGGCAGCCTCACCTGCTAGGAACACTACAGGGGCAGCCTCACCTGCTAGGAACACTACAGGGGCAGCCTCACCTGCTAGGAGCACTACAGGGGCAGCCTCACCTGCTAGGAACACTACAGGGGCAGCCTCACCTGCTAGGAACACTACAGGGGCAACCTCACCTGCTAGGAACACTACAGGGGCAACCTCACCTGCTAGGAACACTACAGAGGTAGCCTCACCTGCTAGGAGCACTACAGGGGCAGCCTCACCTGCTAGCACTACAGGGGCAACCTCACCTGCTAGGAACACTGCAGAGGCAGCCTCACCTGCTAGGAGCACTACAGGGGCAGCCTCACCTGCTAGGAACGCTGCTGCTAACGAAGTCCACAAGCTTCCTGGCTGCTTGCTTGTTAGCGTAGAAGAAGTCGAGGCCATCGGGGCATTCCTTGATGCGCAGAGCACTGATGTGGAGATTATGCTTCAGGATCATCTGCTCCAAGTACATGAAGGTTCTCTTGTGCGAGATCTGCACAACAAATATTTCACACTAACTCCTTCAACGATGAGCCAATTAACTGCCATACAAATGCCCACAGGCTCAAACTTCAACATACAAGAAGATACAGCACAAAAAAAAGGGGGGGGAGGATAGAATGCTACTGACAGATCACAATTGCTGCTTCTGGCAGCTCTTCTGCTGAGAAAGGTGCACAGATATTGAGCCCCTTCACTCTTGAGGAGGGAGGCACTCCTGGGTGGATTTCTCTGCTGTAAAATTTGTTGTAGACATGTGCGATATTGCAAGGCGGAGTTTGGTTTTGTTACCTCAACAGAGCCGATTCAAACTTCAGCTTACTATATTATTCCTGAAAAAAGTTATGGTATTGCTATACTTGTTTGCTGTCTGCTGACGACCTGATAACAATTGTTGAGCAGATATTTCAGCCAACACACATGGGTCATCTTCTGGGAGATAGTGAACTGACAACACAAGGTGAGATGAGATGCTCAAGCAAACTTAACACATGTCTGGAAGAAGGACATAAAGGATGTCTGCAACAACGGAGAGTTGAGTAAGTCTGCCATTGCCAAACAAACATGGCACTACCACCACCCAATCTTGTCGAAGGACACCTCAGTGATACATAGGGGAGGGAAGAGCTTGTGAAGGAGGAGCCAGTGCTTGGATCTCACAACTGAGAGTCATAGCTTCAACAGAGACGTAGGGCTGGGGATTCCAACTCACGGACTATGCATGCGAAACTACTCCCATCATTAGCTGTTTGATGTGGTGTGGATTTTCAACACTCTATCACTCAGACACTTCATGGATCATGCACACATCATGTGACTATTTCTAGGCACGTGCTAGCCAACACCTCAACTCACATTCTCAGATTAGCATTTACCTAAACACCCGTTCAAAAATCTGGTAAAAACTGCTTATGTCAAAGCAGCATATCTCCAATTCCCATCCATACCTTTTGTCGCACTTGGATCACAGCTCTCCAGAAATCTTGAGCTTCCCTGCGGTGACATTCGTCACACATCTGGTGGTGGACTATGAACTCCACCACCATCACCTGCTGGACTATGGACTCCTGCACCTACACATACAAATATATATCTACGTATTTATCTATCTATATATCTATCTAGTGAGATTGTACAGATTATCTCTAGCCAACGGGCTCTGAGACTCGAGACTGTCTGACTATCACCCTAAACGGAGCCTGATAACAAAATAACACACATCATCGGACACATACCAACCACCATAAGTATGTACTTCAATTATGCCAGGCCGGGGCTAAGTGGTCTGACAAGCGAGCAATGCCATAATGTTGGCATGACAACAGGTGACTCGTGCATGCGTAGACCTTACTGACCAGGTACGGATCAGGGGGAAGGGGTATGATGATACGACAGGGTTTCATTGTCCAATGAGGAAAGGGGGGGCTGCCTCCCCTAAATATGAAGAAACACTGTGTAATGATGTATGTACATGAATTTATCCAGTTATTAGCTGACCAGATTACTAGATACAGGGTCAGCACTTTAATATTCCTCTCCTTCCCTTTTGCCCGAGTCCTTCATAGGCACTCACTAATAGGGGTAACTCCTGCGGCAGGCTTATATGCATGAAGCATGTATAGGCCCACCACACTAGTTAAAAAGAAGCCAATAGGGTTACTTTTGTGGCCACACGCACACACACATACAAACATAAACACACACATACTCTGTGGTTATCCCTTTAGGGCCAAGCCAAGTATCAGTGCCATGCACATGAGCCTTGTGATAAAACAGACAATCAAAACACTTGACCTTTCCCTGGCTCAGTAATAATTAGACCAAAGACCATAATATATAACTCATTTTAATTTTTCGCTAGCTACACATTATCTCTAGAATGGCACACAAGAGTTTTGCCTGGTCCTTCCTGCTCGGTCCTCAGCTATCTGCTGCCTTCAGCTAGAGCTAGTTACTATGGTGCCGCTACAAGCCTTGCTCATTTCAGCACCCTCAGTGTTGTACATATCTACTAGAGTAGGCATAGATAGATGTAGCCTCACTAGCCAACAGCTAGAGTTGGAATACTCCAGTAGAGTAGGCTTAGATGTAGCCTCACTAACCAACAGCTAGAGTTACTAGAGTAGGCTTAGATGTAGCCCGCTAGCCAACAGCTCGAGTTGGAATACTCTAGTAGAGTAGGCTTAGATGTAGCCTCACTAGCCAATAGCTAGAGTTGGAATACTCTAGTAGAGTAGGCTTAGATGTAGCCTCACTAGCCAACAGCTAGAGTTACTAGAGTAGGCTTAGATGTAGCCTCGCTAGCCAACAGCTAGAGTTGGAATACTCTAGTAGAGTAGGCTTAGATGTAGCCTCACTAGCCAACAGCTAGAGTTACTAGAGTAGGCTTAGATGTAGCCTCACTAGCCAACAGCTAGACTGTGCGAGCTCTAGCATAGCTATTCAGTAATGGTTGCCAACATGTGTTTCCTGTGTGGACATGTGCGCAATCATTGAGGTTGTGAGACTCACTTGTGTAGATAGATATACCCGCACCAGATACAAATATATAGACACACTCCACAATTACTACACCACA
>JAQNBH010000014.1:6904146-7140006 GCA_028752905.1 Cladorhizidae sp. MBARI D1340-BT2 | reverse complement strand
AGAACAAGAATAAGAACAAGAATAAGAACAAGAATAAGAACAAGAATAAGAACAAGAATAAGAACAAGAATAAGAACAAGAACAAGAACAAGAACAAGAATAAGAACAAGAATAAGAACAAGAATAAGAACAAGAATAAGAACAAGAATAAGAACAAGAATAAGAACAAGAATAAGAACAAGAAGAAGAACAAGAAGAAGAACAAGAGAAGACAAGAAGACTAAGAAGAAGAACAAGAAGAAGAACAAGAAGAGTAACAATAAGAGTAACAATAATAGTAACAATAATAGTAACAATACTAGTAACAATAATAGTAACAATAATAGTAGCAATAATAGTAGCAATAATAATAGCAATAATAATAGCAATAATATAGCAATAATAATAGCAATAATAATAGCAATAATAATAGCAATAATAATAACATAATAATGGCAATAATAATAGCAATAATAATAACAATAATAATAACATAATAATAACAATAATAATAACAATAATAATAACAATAATAATAACAATAATAATAACAATAATAATAACAATAATAATAACAACAATAATATAACAATAACAATAACAATAACAATAACAATAACAATAACAATAACAATAACAATAACAATAACAATACACTAACCATAATAATAACAATAATAATAACAATAATAATACCAATAATAATAACAATAATAATAATATTTATTGTAATAGCAACAACAACAACAACAACAAAAATAATAATAATAATAACGAGCCTGTTATATACCGGTAGCTAGCTGTCCACCATGTCCCGTTAAGACCAGGGAAGGGTACAGAATAGCGGAGAGAGCCAGCAAAGCATTCTTATCAGAGAGAATCCGCCAGTCCTACAGAAAAAGAAGTGCCTTAACAGCAAGTGTGAAGATCTGGAAGCCAAACTGGAACTAGCATTGGGAAGTGACTAGCAGAGGATTCAAGCCCTTTGTATGGGAGCAGCAGAGAAGTCCCACAGCAAATCCAAGCAGAAACATCAAAAGAAGCTGGAGACACTTTTGGAGAGAAGTAGATGGAGAGAAGTGAAGTTTCAACCATAGACTTGAACAGATGGGTTGTAAATCTGACAGAAAATAACCTTTCTCCAGCTCAGAAAGAAGTGCTTGCTTCGGGTCTTAACTTTGTCCCTGCCCAAAGAGTCTATCTCTGATGGATACCATAGCTGCAGTGGAAGAGACAGCCAGTAAGCTGGAGGATAACAAACACATGAGCTTTCGAGGAGGAATATGTGGAATTTTGAGAAGAGCAAGAAAACCGAAGGACAACCTGATGAAGGAACAGAGAAAGGCCTTTGGAAAACTGAGAAAGATGGAAGAGCTCATAATCTTACCAGCAGACAAAGGGAAAACAACAGTTCTGATGACAAAGGAAAGGTACATTTCAAAACAGACGGGAATGCTGGAAACCAAAACATATGGAATACTGAAGAAGGATCCTACCAAGGCAAGGTGAATCGTGTGCTAAAGAATGGAGTAGATGGGAGAAATAACAACTGCATTATACAATAGAATTAGGGCTACTGGAAGTAGACCACCACTGATTATGGGCTCCCTAAGATACATAAACCTGAGGTTCTACTTAGGTCTATTGTGTCTTGTATACATGCATCTTCGTATAATCTTTCCTAGTTCATTAGCATATTTAATATCACCTCTAGAAACTTTCATTTTTTTCCAAGTTCATTAAAAGTACATATGTCAAGGATTCTGGGCAATCTATCGAGTGCATTCAAGTGAATGTTTGGCACAGGATGAGTGTCTTGTCAGTTTTGATTTGTCTTCTCTTTTTACCAATGTTCCATAGATGAGGCGGTTGAAGTAAATTTTTTAATGTTGACGTAAAGATGAGAGCTTGAGTGAGAGGACTACACTATGGGCTGACAGGATTTCTGAACTGTTGGTGTTGCCTGAAATAGGTGTATAAAGAAAAATACTACGAGCAGAAAGAGGGTGCAGCAAAGGGCTCTCCTGTATCTGCAGTGGTAGCCAACCATTATATGGAATTCTTTGAGGAATTGGCACTTACAACTGCCCCACTGAAGACAAGGGTTTGAAAGAGATACGTGGATGATACCTTCTGCATTGTGAAGTAGGGAAGTGAGCAGGAGTTGTTGGAACATCTGAACAACATCAGGCATCCAAAGTTTACAATGGAGCTTGAAGTTACTGGATCATGGCCCTTTCTGGACTGCCACATACACAGGAAGGAAGATGGAAGTCTAACTGCAACCATCTACAGAAAACCCATGCATACCAACTGGTACCTTGATTTATAATCACATCATCCTATCCATGTCAAAAGAGGAGTGGTGAAGAGCTTGTATGATAGAGCCAGAAGAGTAGTGACTGAGAAGGAGGACCTTTGGAAGGAAGAACATCATTTGAATAAGGCCTTCATCAAGAATGGTTATCCACAAGCCTTTATCAACCTATCATCTGCAGAAACATCTAAATGCAGAAAGGAAGATAAATACACCAGTACAGGTAATGAGGGCTCTAAAAAGAAGTATCCTATGATAGTGATTCCTTATGCAGCAGGGATGAGTGAATATATCAGGAAGGTCTGCAGGAAGTTCAAAATCAAAGTCATCTTCAGATTGGGAAGAACTCTGAGGACACAACTGAGCAGAGTGAAGGATGTTTCACCAGCTAATAATTATGCACTCATGTGTTGTTTACCGCATCCCTTGTACCTGTGGGAAATACTACATAGGGGAGTGAAAGAACATCAAGATGCCTGTAGAAAGTGTAATGAAGAGAAGTCTGCAATTGCTGAGCATGCATGGGATAATGGACATCCTATTTTGTGGGAGGAAGCCACCATCTTGGACTAGGCCAGAAGACAGAAGGAACTGCGGCACTGCATATCGGCCTAGCACCAAAGTGTAAGCGGTTCAATCGAGACTGTGGAATGGACTTGCCTAACGGCTGGGGAGCTACCCTGAAGAGCCTGAACTTGAAGCCACGACCACCATTATTACATTATTTATTTAATTTTTATTATTATTATTATCATTATCATTATACTATTTTAATTATCCATTTATTATTTGTAACCATCAACAAATCGAATACTTATGGAGAGCTGCTCACCACTGGCTGAATCAGTTACCTCATCAACTATAACAGAATATTCTCTGATTTTGCGAATAATATCCGCACAAATTTCAATCATTTGATTTTGTATTTCTTTACTGCTGCACATTGCACTACAATCACATGTACGCAGATGCTCTCTGAGAAATTCATCACCAGCATCGATGCTAAAAATCAACAAGGATAGGAAGTTGCCTCTTCTCACTGAACTTTCAGATTCTATTTGAAACCCATCTTCATGATGTCCTCTGCTTGTCTCCCACAACAAATGACAGTTGAAGCAATGGAGTGGAGCTTTAAACAATTTCTATCAATAATTTCAGCTCGGCTTGAACTAATTTGTTGATCAATGGAAGCCACTCTGTTCAGCAGCAAATTCCATTGCTTTCTCCAGAGCTAGCTGATGGGACTTCCTACTCTTGGAAAGAAAATGATCATTTAACTTCTCAATCGCATTCTTAAAATTTGACCTATTGACCAGAACCCCAAACTCTTTCACGGCTTCACATTGCCCAAATAGTACACAAACAGAGCAAAATCCACTATCTTGTGACCGAGAATATGTTAGGTCTTTATACTTGTCCAGCCAACTTCTTTGCCATTTCTGAGCTTTGAAGGTATGTGCGGGGAATTGAAATCCTTCGGTTGGAATAAAATGGTTTTTGAGAAGAAACAATTTCTCATTATTGCTGAGGTTTCTCAGGGATTTTAGTTGATCTACCTGGCCTAAGTCTCCCGAATGTACATCAGTTTGAATTTCACTTGAATCTGAAGCCAAAACACCACTGCTTCCTCCTATACCACTCTCTTCAACATCAACAACTGAAGCAAAACACCACTGCTTCCTCCTATACTACTCTCTTCAACATCAACAACTGAAGCAAAACACCACTGCTTCCTCCTATACCACTCTCTTTAACATCAACTATAGAATTGGTACACGTGCCATCACTATCCTTGCTGCTACTCACCAACACAACTGCACTGCTTTTAGCACAAGCTACAAGAGAGTTAGAGAGGTCATCTTCTGATAAAGAATCAGCACCACTCCAGACTGAATGGGATGTATGAAGCAGAGAGGCACTGCTGGAGCTGCCACCAGGTAATACTGAGGTTCCAGAATTAAAGTAAACAATAAATCAATCCGGTCATGTTACATCACTCTCTCATAGGTAATAAACTTAATGCTTTAGCTTACTTCTTGCTGGAAGATTTTGGCGTAGATCCACTGTCTTGGCCATTC
The DNA here is from genome assembly GCA_028752905.1 of Cladorhizidae sp. MBARI D1340-BT2. NCBI lineage: Eukaryota > Metazoa > Porifera > Demospongiae > Poecilosclerida > Cladorhizidae > Cladorhizidae sp. MBARI D1340-BT2. The sequence continues at coordinate 7,135,632 of JAQNBH010000014.1, read as the reverse complement.
GCTTTACAGGAGGTTCTCTTGAGGTACTTTTATACATGATCTAACTCAACTGGGCAAGACTCACTGACAGAGCTCAGATAGAAAGCCATACTGTATGCTTGCTGTTGCAGCTGACACAGTAGTTTGAAGGTTAGAAGCAGAAGGTCTGGCCTATATTATCTCGAACACATGTATCCTCATTTTCTCAATTTGTGCAAGTGTCCTGTGGCATTTTACCTGTTGCCTCATAAATATTATTATGCTAAAAAAAATATACCAAAGTTATGTGTGGGGAAGAAAAGTAGATATATACATAGATGATAGCCCGGGAATAGCCAGGACTTTGAGCAGGGGGCTGCTGAGTGTTGAAGTAACATATTGACCCTAGCCATGCCTATTTTGGATAAGCCACAACCTCTTACAACAATTACTACTGTTGTTATTACTTTGACAATGTTAGTGATGATGAGATGAGTTAGCAGCCAGCTTTTAGTTAATCAACAAGAACGTTTATCATTTCAAGTTGCCTGGGATGGCACTGAGCAAATTTGCCATGACTTGTCCAGTGGGCGTGACTACCACATATAACCGAGGCTCATTGGAGGGACTCTGTGTCCTGGTGTTGCCTGTGAATTTGAGGTGACCCAATACATCTGTGTCATCTGGGATAGGTTGGCGGGGCAATGTTCTGTGGCGTTGGTTGTAGTTGCATCTTTGTTTTTCCTTGAATGCTTCGTTCTGTTCTTGAAAGCTTTTCAAGAACTTCCATTCTGGCCCAAGTTGCTCTTTAATAAGGGGTATGTTAGTCCGAAGACATCTTCCCATTAAGAGCTCAGCTGGGAGTAGGTTGCACCATGGGAATGGGGTTGAGTGATATATCAGGAGAGCCATTAGTTGATGTGGAGACTCTTTCAGCATGTTCTTGATAGTCTGAACTGTGCATTCAGCCTGACCATTGCTTTGGGGGTAATGTGGGCTGCTGGTGACATGTTTGAAGTCGTACCATTCTGCAAATGCCGTGAACTCCAGTGATGATTACTGTGGGCCATTATCTGACTAGAACTTCGGTGACCCCATGTATGCAAAATTACTTTTGCTCCAATGATATCGCTCTAGGAGGTGTTAGTCTTAGCACTTCCAGGTACTGCTGAAATAATCCACTACGAGTAGGTAGGTGGCTTCATTGAGGTCTGTTTCAACTTTTTGCCATGGCTCTCTCCGGGGAGTGACATTGGCGCACTTTGGGAATTGCTTGATCATGTTGTTCACTTCTTCCTGGCCACCACACTGATGTATTTGCCCAGAGTCAACACCTTTAGACTGCCTGGTCTCCTGCATGGATCTTCTTCAGAGTCTCTCTCTGGAGTGTTGTGGGGACCACAATTTGTTTTCCACATAGAAGGAGGTTGTCTCCACCAATGGTCAGATTGCCCTTGAATTTCCAGTAGGGAAGAGCGCTGTCTCAATTTTGTGTTTGTCTGGTGAACTTTTTTTGCAGTGTTGCATCACTGATGAACATACAGGATCTTCTTCTTGGCTCTTTTGATACTGGCTGAGCCTTTTTTCTCCAGCTGGCAGGTAGGTGATTTGTACTTTCATAAAAGCTTCCACTTTGTCTTGGAGGCTGATGTCATTGGCTTTGCATGATGAAGGACTTGACAGTATATCAGCTGTGAATAGGTGTTTTCATAGCACATGTGTGATGGTGTAATCATATCTTTTTAAGCATAGTTGAACGTTGAAATCACAGTACGCTTGGTGGCATGGAGTCAAGGTGTTTCGTTCCTAGTAAAGGGACCAATGGTTAGTGGTCGGTTTCTATGAGAAAGCGCATAACCAAAATGTATGTGGTAAATTTCTCACATGTCATGTGATTGCCAGTGCCTCTTTTTTTATTTGGGCTCGGCTTTCCGTCTTGGTCATTGACCTGGATGCGAATGTGATGGATTTCCAAGTAGAAGCCTCATTTTTCTATCAAGACCTCCCCTAGCCCATATGAGACCTTTATTGGTGCTTCTGGATTGGCCTTTGGATATTGTTTGGTGATATGTGCAGCTGCTCCCCTGCCATAGCACCTGCTCCATCATAAGCTTGGCCTCGAAGAAATTGTGGCTCCAACTGCCATGTAGTCAGCTGCTATAGCCTCACTTGTGATACCAGACATACACTCATAAAAACCAAGGAACTTTTCTTGTGGAGTGTTGTTGTTGTTGTTGTTGTCGTCGTCGTCGTCATCGTCGTCATCATCATCATCATCATCATCATCATCATCATCATCATCATCATCATCATCATCATCATCATCATCACATCATCATCAGCAGCATCAGCAGCATCATCATCATCATCATCATCATCATCATCATCACCATCATCATCAATCAACATAATCATAGTCATCATCATCTTCATCAGCATCATCATCATCATCATCATCATCATCATCCATCATCATTATTATTAATATTATTATCATTATTATATCTAATTGTTGTTTTATTTCTTATTATATACATTTTTATTTGTTGTTCATTTAATTTAATTTGTCATTATTATATTATTTATTTATTTATTATTATTATTATTATTATTATTATTATTATTGTATATATATATATATTTAATATTTTTAATTGTTTTTTTACGTCCAAGTGCATGTGCTAGGGGCAGCATGCAATGGATAGTTAGCTACCAGAATATAACAGGCTCACATGAGCCTTAGCATCTCCTGATGAAGACTAGAGCATCTATTATATCGAAATTTCGAGTGAATAAAAATTGAAGTTGATTATTGAGAAGGTGATTTTAATTAAATTTATTATGTCAACTGAGAGTTCATTGAGAGATTATTATTGTTGTTTTTGTTATTTTTATTGTTGTTGTTATTATATTATTATTGTTGTTGTTGTAGTTGTTATTATTATTATTATTATTATTATTACATGTATTATTATTATTATTGTTGTTATTATTATTATTATTATTATTATTATTATTACATGTATTATTATTATTATTATTATTATTATTGTTGTTTTTGTTATTTTTATTGTTGTTGTTATTATATTATTATTGTTGTTGTTGTAGTTGTTGTTGTTGTTGTTATTATTATTATTATTATTACATGTATTATTATTATTGTTGTTGTTATTATTATTATTATTATTATTACATGTATTATTATTATTATTATTATTATTATTATTATTATTATTATTATTATTATTATTATTATTATTATTATTATTATTTTATTACATTACTATTATTATTATTATTATTATTATTATTATTATTATTATTATTATTATTATTATTATTATTATTATTATTATTATTATTATTATTATTATTATTATTATTATTATTATTATTATTATTATTATTATTATTATTTTATTATTATTATTTTATTATTGTTATTTTATTATTATTTTATTATTATTATTATTTTATTATTGTTATTATTATTATTATTATTTATTATTATTATTATTATTATTATTATTTATTATTATTAATTATTATTATTATTATTATTATTATTATTATTATTATTATTATTATTATTATTAGTAATAGTAGTAGTAGTAGTATTACCATTATTATTATTAGTAGTAGTAGTAGTAGTAGTATTACCGTTATTATTATTAGTAGTAGTAGTAGTAGTAGTAGTAGTAGTAGTAGTATTGCCATTATTATTATTATTCTAACATTTTATTTCTTAGCTATTTATTATTTTTATTTTATTTTTCCACATCTGATTCATGTGCTGGATGCATGTGCCGAGGTGTGGTTTCTATCATGTGGTGAATGGCTAGTTACGGTATATAACAACCTCATGTGATGAAATCTAGAGCATCTAGTCCAGCCACCAAGAGAGTTAAATTCAAGTTGGTTATTGAGAAGGTCATTGTAATTTCGTTATGTCAAACTGAGTTTATTGGAAGTTTATGATAGATAGAATAATAACGTTATTGACACAAAAGTATTTAATAAAATAATATGCCTGTTGTAATACTTGAACATGCCATTCATAGAGGCTCCCTCCATCTTTTATAGCTGATGAGAGCTTGTGTGCATCCTTAATGAATGAAAACTCGTGTCCAAAAAAATCCATGTAAGCAAAATAACCCACATCAGTCACAAGATAGAAGTGATACTATAGCAAGACCCTAAGGATTTCAACTTATGGAATGGTTATAGATTGCTTGGAGCAGATGCTAGCCAAATTATTTTACAACAGAATATCGTCAAGTAGCACTTGATTGTTGCTTTCTGCTCGAGTTAATTATTTAGCCCTTAAGTTGGGTGTCCATGATCACCTTCCATAAAGGGAAGCTTTAATATTGGTAGGTAGTTTTAGGTTTGGTGAATGATTGTAGCCCTGTGCTGCACGTGCTTGGTGATTTCCATAAAATTCACTTTATGACATAATATTTAGAACAGATTATATTGGTAACAAAATTCTCTCTCTTCCACTACCAAGGCATAATGTTTAAAATTTCTATATTTGTAAAAAGTGAACTAATTAAATTGCTATTTAGCTTAATTATTTTCTAGACATGCGAAATTACCAACAGAAAGTCATGAGTTCATGGATACTATAGACCCTATTATCAAGTAGATGGGAACAGACATGTACAACCTTGTGAATTATATAAAGAGGGTCAGAACATCATTTTGTGTTCAAGAACACCTTATAGCAAACCACATCAGTGTGTGGAGTGTCCATGAATGCATCTTGCACAGGCCACAGCCTTATGAAGCAACCATAACTTCAAACCCAAGTTAGGTAAATCTGTTTTGTGTGTTACATAATTTGAGTGTAATTAGCACATGGAACTAGTTATAACGACATAGTCACAACCTAGTCTGTCACGTCTGGATGTCACACTAATTATGTATCCAGTGTTAACAGGAAATGGTAAGTGTGAAGTACTGTACATGGTTATTTAAGTGAATTGAGGTTTAGGCCATGATATAATATAGCGTGTGCCCATCTGTTTTAGTCACATTTATCTGTTGACATAGAGCAGCTACCTACTAGCCAGCACTAATGCAATCAAGAGGAAGATGTCTGGGAAGGCTTGGAGTTGTACTTGTAGCTGCACAACTGGCACTGTTTGGTAAGTCTCTAGTTAGCTATGGTGACCATATAATTAATTTAATGTCAGCCAAATGTTCAGTGTCAGCTCAGGATTGTTTGCTGGCAGCAGATGGGAGAGCACCTCCATTCAGAGATGTTAATAACTCTCCTCGCCTGCCCAGTGGAACTCAAGCTATCATCACCAGCTACAAGTTTAGTTGCTGTAGCAACATCACTGCATGGCAGACTTATGTCGTTCCTGCAGGTAGGAGGCATAAAATGGGAGTCTATGATATCACCTTCCAAGTGTGGAGGCCTTCACCAACACTGCAGGATACTGGGTGCTACAGTCTTGTGGGACAGAATAGATTCATGAGTCTATCACTTGGTAAGGGTGGACTAGTAAGTGAGACTCCAGAACCATCCAATATCCTCACTGTGCAGCCTGAGGATGTGGTGGGATACTACACATTCAGCAGAAATGATCCAGGAACTAGTGGAATACAACTGGATACTAGCCAGAGTATTGATAGTGTGTACCATACTAATACTGATAATGCTCCTCTAATTTTAGGACCATCTAATTGTCGCTTCCAAGTAGGAATAGAGTCTGAAAGAATTTTGACATCATTTACTAATGCAGCACCAGTCCTCTTATTGAGTGTGTGTAAGTGATCAACAACCTTAGTTACGAAGAATCTTTGCTAGTGTTAATATTTATTATAATTTGCAGCTTCTTTCGCATGCTCGTTCATTTCAACATCATCCACTTTTTCAATACCTCCTTCTACCACTGCTATCTCTGCTAGTTCTGCAACACCTATTAGTCCTACCTCAAATGCTGTCACACTTGCTAATACTGCCACGCAAATATCTCCATCATCCACTTCTTCACTACTTCCCTCTACCACTGCAAGTGCTGCCAACACTACCACCTCTGATTCTGAAGGTAGTGCAGCATTGAGCACTGCTGTAATAGCTAGTGTTGCTGTTGTTGGGGGCTCAGCTCTCCTGTTCTCCTCACTGTGCACAATAGTCCTCGCTATTACTCTAGCCAAGGCTAAGTTCAAGAGACAAAGAACTTTGGTAACAGCCTCTGTAGTGGATGATCAACAAGTCAACACACTTTCTATGGAGATGAAGGGAAATGAAGCATATATGACTACTTCCCATACAATTAACATGGAATCTAACCTGGCCTATGCAATGGTGAAGACAGGAAGTGAGGTAAACATTATCGTAATGAAAGAGCGTGTATTACATAATGCAACTTAGAGAATGCTCATTAGAACACATGTATTCCATTCTGAGTGGAGTGTTACCATAAGAGTATCCATTGCCCAGAACTCATTAAAAAAAAGTAAACGATACCACTTCAAGCTGTTTAGTTTGTGCAGGATTAGCATGATTATGCATCATAAGCCTGATGGAATAATTGCCTATAATTAGAGTGACAAGTTTTATAGTCTTGGTCTGCTTCATTGAGAGTGCTAAATACCATAAGTCTTTACAGGTACTTTTGCAGCAACAAATGAGATTAAAAACAACAACTAATTTAACATAATATTTTGTCTTGACAAACACATGACAGCACTCTGGGTGATTGGCAACAATCAGCTGTTAATTAAGGTGCTGCTTTCATTATCATTCTAAATCCTCTTTGTTAGGTATCCCATGGCATATCTGTGAAGAACTTGTCTCAAAGCATACTAGCTCTGGATGCGTATTAGAAGTGATATTTGAAGAACATGTTCAATACTAACATCTGCTAGTACTTATTACTCATGGCTGAAACAATGCAGCAAATGGTAGCTCGAACATCTGTAGAGTGTTTTAAAGAATGATGAAGGGGTGTGTGGTATTTAGAAATTGTTTTGCAATCAGCTATTTCCTATTTGGTGCTGTGTTTGTTGCAGACTTGACATAATATGTGGAACTAAACAAACGTTACAATATACTTATTGAAAACACAATTACTTATTACTTGTAAACATTACAGCAAAGACTGTGAATATAATTCTAGTCAGACTTACCTGATATAATAACTTTATCAATAAGCAGCTTAAATTTATTCACTCAATGTTTTGGCTGCAGAAATGTCGTGTAAGTAAACTTAAGTTGATCATCGGTAAAGTCATTGCATCTCCACTATCTCAACTGAGAGTTCATTGAGAGAGTATTTAACTCTTGTGGTAAAGTGATAGCTGTTAATTACATTTTACGCATGTCAAGGTTTTGTTCGTTGTTTCCACACAGGACCAGAACAATGAATATGATGACATACTTCCTGCTGAGCCACTCTACTCCAACTAAGTTTATACTGTGAGGGAAACAAACTTTTTGCATAATGTTTAGAAAATGTCTACCCAATATGATGCCATGCCAACCAAGTCATAGATACACACACACACATCATTTATGTAAGTAATGGAACTATGTTCACCTTTAATTTCTTGCATATATTCATTTATTAATGAAACAAAATTGCAGTATATACAAAAATTCAAGTCTCCATGAGCAACTCATGGTCTCTTAGGATCTTTTGAATCACTGACCTCCAGTTTGGGTGCAACTTTGGGAGCATGTATTCCTCTCTGGTTAACCATGAGCCTTGTCAAAGTTATGGAGCTCTACAGTAGAGACACTCCTACCCTGGACCTGTGATGAGGAAGGCCTCTCCCCCATGAGCAGTCCCTCCCATTGCTCCACATCCACAACACCATCACTTTCGCTTGCCAGAAGGAAGAACAGGATAGTCTTCTGTGTGGCCTCGAGCACCTCTCCGAACAACATGCACACACAAATAATTACAGTATAGGCAGCTTCTCCCTCCCAGTGAATGGTACTCAACTGATAGACATAGACTTAATGCTACAGATAGCTTTCTCCAGCAGACCGACTCTCAGGAATCCATGCACATGCCCACGCTGGAAGATTGGACCCAGACCAAATCCCAGACCATGGTCCTTCTGAGAGGAATATCCCTCTGTCTACAGACACAAGCCACCAGCCCGACCCCAATGATCTCGCTTCGGACCAAAGCCCCCAGCCCAACCTGTTGGCATTCATCAACCCCAATAATCTGACTTTGGACCCAAGCCCCAAGCCCAAACCTGAAACCATGGCCCATTCTGGGAGGAGTATTTACCCCTCTGGCTCTGGGCCCTAGCCCCCAGCCCAACCCTAACAAATACCAATTAAGGAACTTTGCACTCAGTCATGGGGTGTTGCAGTCGAATTGATATGCTGAAGACCACAACCAGTGTTAAGAAATGGAATATCATTGCCTCACATACTTAATGGATGTTTCCCAAGCCATTGATTCATAATATCTTACTTCTTCACATCAACATCAGCTTCATCTAATGACCAGTAATAATAATTATAAAGTTGCGCTTCTGAACCGGCACTAATATTGAGCCAGCTAAAAACCACTCAGATTTCTTTCTTGGAGTACTCCGATTGATGGCTCACCCTGTTTGTCGCCATTGATCCTAGGTTTCTTCCAACTGCAGCTCTCACTATCTTCTCTGGACTAGATTTACCTCTGGTGTTCTGTTGGGATGAGTTGGTTGTGTTGCTTGTGATGGGACTAGATTTGCCTGTGATCAAGCTAGACTTACCTTGGTTTTGTCGTGCTTGGCTGACTTATTATAATATAGTAGTGTTTTTTGTTGTGATGTGATGGGATTTCTTGGTTAATAAACCCTTAGTTGAATCTTATATATTGCTGGTGACAGTACTTTTTTACTACTGGTAGTACTCTACTCAAAGAAACCTAAATAATGGAGGAAATGCTAGGAGACCAAGTACTTGTCTTGATTCACCTCATTACGATGTAGTACCAATTATGGAAAATTATCTGAGTATAAGCAGTGCAATAGTCGGGTAGTCTCCAGTGTTAGATATGATGTGCATTAATAGGAAACTCATCACAGAAGGTGCAAAGGCACGGGAGGGAAGGTGTTCAAGACTTATTCCTGATGTGTAGAAGATGACTCAATTGACCCGCATCATGACGACATCACCATTCAGTCTTGGATCTTCAGTTGTAAAACATATCTTAGAAGATGACCATATGAGGCTTGTAAAATGGTTCAAATACTTGCATTGTAGAGGATAGTGCGTTACACATTTGATCATTGGATCAGCAAGGATATAAAGTAGCTTTCAATGAATAGCAATGCATGGACAAGTGACAGATGTGTGTGTGCGCATGTGTTAGGTAAGGGGACGACAAACGGGTAAGGGGTCATACGTAATAATGTTAATACGCATAGATGTTTGTATATACTTCACTACCTCCCTCCAAGTAGGCTGGAGGGCTACTGATTTAGGATTGTTAGTACCCGTACCGGTCCACCAGTTTTGGTCCTCGTAGGCTGCGGCGGGGTAGTGGTGGGGTTGGTGGTAGTTTGGACTGGGCCACGGGAGGGGTATTCTTTGGTGTGGGCAGGAGTTGGCTCCTTAATGGCAGCTTGATCTGTGGGAGGCACGATGCTCGGGATGGTGTCTTGGCCACGGACGCATATGTTTTCGGCGTTGTCGGTAGTGGGCTGGGTGTCGCTGACTGGGGAGGGATATTGATCTGTGCAGGAGCCGTGTGGATGTCCGGGCGTCGTGGTGATGGAGCTGGGTTGTTGGGGGGTGCGGTGTGGGCTGGGGGCTCTGGTTCACAGTCGGTGCCGGTGAGGGTGGTCTGTTGGGCGGGGGGTTTGGTGTGGTCGTCGGTGGAGCTGGGGCGATCGTGGCTGGGCCGATGGCAGGTGGCGTATATGCAGGTTGGGGCGTGATGGTGTAGGGTTTTTGGGACGTCAGGAATGGGTCGTACTTCCGAAGGAAACGACAATTCCATGTGGTCAGCCGCCCAGAGCCATCCGTTCGCACCGAGTACTGGTGGTACTGTAGTACCTCTACCACCGTGCCAGATTTATCCCACTTCGTCGGGTGGCGACCGGTCTGATTTTGTATCATGACCGCATCGCTGCAACGAAGTGTAGACAGGCCTTGGGAATGCTCGTCCCATCTGGCACGGCCATTGACTCTGCGCTTGAAGAGGGCGCGCTCCCGGAGGTCCAGGCGGTCTGACCAGTCCTGATGTGGGCGGTACTTGCTGGGGATGCCAGGTATGAGGTCTTTGGTAGATCTTCCGAACAGGCAATTCGCAGGGGACATGCCTGTTTCGGGGTTGGGGCCATTGCGATACTGCAGTAACGCGCGGTGGAACTTGTCGGAGAGTTCTCCATCGATGCCAGTGTTGCCAGATATCAAGCGCTTCATGGTTTTCACCGCGATCTCCGCGCGGCAATTGCTGTGTGGGTTTTATGCGGCGGAGATGCGGTGGTGTACACTCCAGGACAGGAGGAAGTCTCGGGTGTAGTGGGCAGCAAACTCGGGGCCGCCATCAGAAGTGAGGCTGTCGGGGATGCCGTTTGTGGAGAAGGTTTCGCGTAAGGTGCGGATGAGTCCATCGGCCACGTTCTTGGATGTGGTGACAATTGGCCAGTTGGAGTACCGGTCGACCAGCACAAGATACGCCAATCCTCTGTGGTGGAAAAAGTCGGCGCATATGTGCTGGAAGGGGTACTCCGGGTCAGCTGGCGTCGTGGATGGCATGGCTGGCTGTGACGGTGCATTGCCGTTACAGATGGTGCACTGGGTTCTGGTGAGTCCGATATCCTTGGTCATGCCGGGCCAGAAGATAGATGCTTGGGCCCGGGCGGTCATCCCGCTGGTGCCTTGATGTGCGGCATGGAGTGCTTGGAGGCAGGTGGGGCGAAGGGCAGTGGGGATCACTATCCTTTTGCCTCGGCAGATGACGCCGTCCACGGTGGAGAGGGAGTCGAGGTAGGGGTGGTATTCTCGGATGGCTGCTGGCATGTGGTGTCTGGCCTCTGGTGTTCCCCCCTCGATCAAGTCTGAGAGTTGCTGGAAGCTGGCGTCGGCCGCTGTGGCGACCTGGATGTCCTCCCAGGTGATCGGGGCATCGCGGATGGCCGCAGTTAGTGCTGTGGCCAGTCCTTCGGGGTCATTGGCAATGCAGGCGATCCTGTTTGTTGGAATGCACGTGTTGATGGTTGTGTGAGTGTCGTCCTGCAGGTGGAGTCGGGCGGGTGAATGATCGCCAGATGGGTGGTGGGATAGGGCGTCGCTGGTGTGATTGCGGACTCCGGGGATGTATACCATCCGGAATCTGAATTGGAGTGTCTTCTCCTTCAGATTCCGGAGGCGGGTGTTGTGGATGTCCTCGAGCGAGCGATCTCCAAATACTTTGAGCAGTGGCTTGTGGTCCACTGCGATCTGGAGGTCGCTGCACCCAAGGACAAAGTGGCGGGCTTTCTCTAGGGCATCCACGACGGCGAGGGCCTCCCCCTCGATGGGAGCGTAGCGTGACTCGGCAGAGTGGGTAAAACGAGACCCGACAAGGACGACCTTCCATCCCTCCTGGCAACAGAGGATTTCCCGGGAAGGGCACTGGCAATGTTTTTGGAACAGCCAGAACCCTATCCCGTCCTTGCTCCAGTCTGTCGCCAGGCAGGTGGGTCAGTCCTTGTCGTATATCCGTACGCCTTCTTCGATGCGTCGGCAGATGTCCAGCTTCGACGCGTCGAAGGCTTGCTGTAGGCTATCTGTCCAGGTGAATGGTTGTGACGGGCTGAGGAGGTTTTTGAAGGGTTGCATCACCGGGGCCATGGAGAAGGCATACGTGACCTGGTTCACGAGTCTGAACCAGGCGCGTATGTCTGTTATGCCGAGTGGTTGTGGGAAGTCTCTGATGGCGGCGAGGTACTTCTTGCTGGGTCGGACGTCTGTCAGGGTGATATTGAACCCGGCAAACTCCACTTCATCCTGTGCGAAGCGGAATTTGCGCGGGTTCAAGGTGATGCCGTTCCGTGAGCAGAGGTCGAGCCATTGGGTGGCCTGATGGTATGCTGTTTCCAGGTCTGCGGACCATAGCAGGGCGTCATCGATGCACTTTGTTTTGCAAGTGACATGCGAGACAATGGCATCATAACGTGCCATGTATGCATCCCCAGATGCGATGTACCCCTGTGGGGCGGAACGGTAGCGATACCTGCCCCAAGGGGTGATAAAGGTTGTGTAGTGGCGGTCCGACTCTGTCAGGGCGACAGAGTGGTAGCCGTTTCAGGCATCGAAGATTGTCTTTTTGGTGTTACCTGGAATGGCCCGCGCCTGGTGGAAGGGTGACTGGCAGTGATGGGTCTCCCTGGTGGCGTGCTGGTTCAGTTGCTGGAAGTTGATGGTCCTCCTCAGGGACCCGTTCTTCTTGGTGCAGATGACCATTCTATGGCACCAAGTGTCTGGGGTACCCAAGGGGACCTGTTCCAGCACGCCGAGGCGAACGTCCCTGTCCAGGCCTGCCTTTACCTCATCTTGCCAGTTGATGGGGATGCTGATGGGCGTGTGGCAAGGTTTGGGAATGGTGGCAGGGTCGATACTGAGAGACAGGCCATCATTGGCAGGGGCTGGTGCTCGCACACATTCAACGCACTTGCTGCGTATGTCTGCAGCAAGTGGCGTTCAAGCAGCCCCCGATTGGCCTCTGTGGCCGGGTATGGTAAGCTGGGTGGTGGAGCGGCTCTCTTGGGTCACGAGCAGGGGCGGGCAGGTGTGGGTGCCGGGGTATGCTTATGGGGATGCTCACTGGGGCATTCACTGGTTGAGGTTGGGGGATGCTCACTGGTGTGTGTGAAACTCTGGTGTGTGTGACACTCGCTGGTACACTCACTGGTTGAGATGGGGGTGAGTTTCCGTGGGTCATCCGTACTGGGTCCCTGGTCTGGCCGCGTTCCGTGGGGGGTGGTGGTGGGCTTGGTTGGGGTCTGGGGCGGGGTGTGTATGCTGTATCTGCGACTGTTTCCGACCTTGTCTGGTGTGCCTGTGGTTTGGTAGGCGAGCTGAGGGGGAATTCCAGGGGGATCATGTCGAGGTCTGCACATGTGGCCAAACTTAGATAGAGCTTCGTGGCTGAAGGACTGAAATACACCATCTGGCGGGTCTCTGCACCTGATGGAATGCGGATTCGGATCAGGGCGGCTCCTTGAATGGGGAGGTTGGTTCCTGAGGCTGATTTTATCAGGAGGTTGACCGGGATGAGGTCATCAGGCGTGAGGTGGAGTTGATCCATCAGAGTGGGGCCGGCCAGGCAACTCTGGCACCCAGTGTCTGACATGGCTATGGTCTGGACATTGAGGGTCTCCTGGGGGAGGGTGTGGCCGTGTGCTCGGAAGTCCTCATATCTGGCAGATATGGTGACTGGGATGTTATGTTGGGGTGGGGAGCGTCTCTGCGTCCACGTCTCGGAGGTTCTGTTCCAGGTTTGGTGCTGTAGGGTGCCTTGGTGCATCCCCAGGACTTGCTCGGAGATGCTCGATTCGTTTTCCGCTTGCTGCCAGCACATGTGTGGGAGGTGGTATTGTCTCTGCATGCCGAGCATGTTGTGCCAAAGGCGGGGCAATGGATGCGTTGGTGGGCCGTCCTCTCTTGCTCTCCGTGTCCCTGCTGCCAACAGTAGGCACATATGCCTCGGTTGGTTGGGGGTCTGCTCTGTGGGGTGTTGCCTCTGGGTCGGATGTTTCTCGGTGCCGGAGTTGTGTTGATTGACCTCTGTTGAGTTGGGATGTGGTGGTGTCGAGGGGGGTGCCTCTAGGCGGTTGAGAGTTTGGGTGGCGTTGCAGCTTCTTGTATGAGCTGGCAACGGCTGATGTGTTCTCGTCTTCGTAGTGGGAGATGGCGCTGGAGGAGGTCGGGGTTGAGATGGACAGGGCCGAACGCTTTCCTGCAGCCCGCACCTCGATGAATTTGATGGTGTCCTCCACTGAGAGGTCCTGGTCCGGATGCTTAAGGAGATCCTCTTGGATCTCCGCATCCGCCAGAGCTGGTCGGCCACTCGCTCCTCTCCCTGGTTTGTCATGCCGTCGCAGTTTGGGCACTTCTTAAGGAACCGGCAGACTTCGGCCTGTCCTCTGAGGCGTGCTGCGAAGGCACGGATGGGCTCTGTACGGTCCTGGGTCATTCGGGAGAGGGCTACCCTGGCCACCTTCGGGTTCTCTGATCTGACAGCTAGGGACTTGATGGCAGCGCGGAGTGCTTCCTCCGTCGACCCTTCGATGGGTAAAGGGTCGATCGAGTTTCTCGTGACGTCACGCCTCAGTTTCGTGTCGCAACACTCCAGTAATTGCACTGGTATGTCCGCGTCCGATAGTTGGACGGCCTGAACATATGACCTCCAGCGTTGGAGGAAGTACATCCAGGCCTCTGTCGTCCCACCAGAGGAGACTTCCGGTCTTTTTACCGGGGCGGGTTTGGCTCTGGTGTTTCATAACCCTCTGAACAAGTGTATAGAACAAAATGTGAATAAAGGCCTTCATTTCCTGGTATGCCAATTTCCCCCTAGGCTATGTGCATATTCTGTCAAGTGTGGGTGTGCACTGGGTGTTGCACACTTTAATGATGGTGCTTCTTTTGGGGGGAGGATGTTGTGAGGGGTGAGGGGGGAGGGGGTATTGTTGAAGCCTTAAGTCGCAAGCCCACCTACAATAATTTACACTATTTTCAAGCAAAGGAAAGGATTAAGACCAGAGTATCCTGCAGCGAGTACAAGGATGGGGACTGATCAAAATTGCTGAGAATAAAGCGTGAAAGAGGTGTAAAGGTTTTGAAGATCATTACCAAGAAGAAGAAGTTACTATGTGTAAGCATCTGGAATGTTTGGGACAGATCCACTGATATACCTGATTCTGCTCTGCCAAAAAAAAAAAAAAAAGCATGCAGAAACAAATAAATTTGAGGAATGCCCTGTAAGGATTGTTTGAGGAATGTTGCACAAGTCAACCAACAGCAAATGCTAGGTATTATGTGATCATCTTGTATTAATTTGTTGTTTACTTTTGTTTGTTCACCGAACTTAACTCATTATGCCATTTTTTTAAAACAATTAGTCCTGGTGAAAGTTGGAGCATCTAGTCGCAACGTGGATAGAGTAAAAAATCAAGTTGATGATTATAATATCAAATTAATAATAATAATAACAAAAATCCTACACACAAAAATTAATCTTTCACACACCCCACAAAAGGCAAAGACCCCAACACTGAAGCAGGGCTCACACATTGCACCTCCACAGAAATCCTCTGAATGAGATGTTGATGTGAATTCTTATTAGAAGTTGCTTATTTCAGGCACACCACAACTCCCTGAAGAAAGTTTTTGTTTGAGGCTCAAAAGGGCCACACATCTCCACTGCCGTGGGTACAAAACTGAATGCTGAATCCAGCTGGGTGTACTTCACGTTCTTCAAAACTCTCTGCCTGGGCTGCCACTGCACCAGCAGCCAAAGGTTTGATTGGACAAAGGTGTCACCACAAATGGCATTCCATACCAAGCATCTACCCATTGACCAAGGAGTGATGACATACCATCAGGTCTTTTTCCATCGACCTAAGCAGGCCTGAGGGCCAGCCAGGAAGGGACATTTGCAGAATGGTTGGATGATATTGTTTAAAGTGTCATGGTGAGAAATCCTTCCTTGGCCCTGTCTGCAGCTCAACCCATGTCATTTAGAGTAACAAACTGTTCAACATCTGCTCTACAGGGACTATAAGAGTGTGGCTGACACAGGGGAGCTCCAAGGCATAGCCCAACAGCTATACAGAGTGTGTCATCACTCATTCGGACACCCAGCAAGGAGATTGGCCGGGCATTCAGCCAGGCACCTGACTCACATGCCGACACAACCAGGGGACAAGCTCTGGTCGTGGTGTCACTAGCATAACATAAAATACATCAATCTGATAACATCATGTAAATGCAAGTGACAAAGTCTATCACCCATCAACTGCAGCAGCTCTCTTTTCTCCTTTACACAAGCATCCACTGATTGTAAACCTCAAATAGGAGAACCCAAGAGGTTGGCATTCTGATACTAACTCCAGCAAGAGCAACAAATACAATCCTTCCAGAGGTAGGATCCTTGCAGATCAGTTCGCTCGTGTCTCTGTTCATCTCAAGACCCAGAGCACCTGCATCAACATATCTTCACGGTCACCTATTAGAGTTCCATCATCCAAATAGAAAACAGAGAACTCAGACATCAGGTTTCCACACATTTCATGGATAGTAAGGCAAAAGAGGAGGGATCCCAATGGGTTGCCTGCAAACTCCTTCTGCAGAGAACACCTCCTCACCCAATGAGAGGAAAGATTGTCAGGCGTCATCCCTGACCTGCAAAGATCAAACTATAGATAGAATTTATAAATAGAATTTATAAATAGAGCTAGAACTCATAACCTTAGACTATCACATAGGACAATCAGAACTCAACCTCTGACTATCAACACATAGGACAATCATGATAACATCTCACACTCAGATGAGTCCTGTAGGGACAGGCTTGGGGTTTAGCTAGAAGAAGTTAGGGAGAGATTCTGGTGGCAGTGAATTACCAAGGTTGGTGTCTGTTAGGTCTCTTGTGGTTGGAGACTCTAACAAAGATGTCGAGCAGTACACAGACTGGACAAAAGGGAGAATCTCATGAATATACTCCTCTACAACACACATATCTTGTCCGGGCGAATAGTGTTGAAGGTGTTCCAGAAGTCCACCTTCATGATCACTTGATCTTCCTTGAGGTTCTGGAGGTAGATGCGTGCAGCATGCACTGCCGCTTCAATCCCAATCATCACTCCAAACTAGGGACTTTTTGTAGAGCATGGATGCCAGCACACTTAGCTGCCAGTCTCTGCAGTACAGCCTACCGCAATAGGGATACCCCCACCATCCTTCTTATGCAGAACTACCAGTGAGTCACCGAAGAAATGGGGATGGATGGATACAGGGGTAGCTATCACCTCTTAGGAGAAATAAGGTGAGCGGTATCAGTACTGAATGGCTAATTTCATCAGCGAATGGACCCATGAGATATTTAAGATGCTGCTGCCTGATGCCATCCTTGCTGCCAGCAGATCCATTGGGGAAGGAATGTATGACTTGAGCAATGTTGGCTTTAATGACTGAGAAAGAGAACTTTAAGGGTCATGGGGTAGCATATCAGGGGAAGCCTCAAGGTGCTTCTGTTTCAATGCATCAGGCAAGTGATCAGCCAAAACATTTCTCGGTATATGCCAGGCTGACTGTGCCCTTGACATTGCTTATTGATTGTAATTTTGTTGTCAGCTGAGATTCATAATTTAGTGCCTTCCTTGTAACATCCACCTTGATGCAAAAAACACATTCACTTGCTATTAGATAAACAAGAGTTTGGGCTGCCCCAAAATAAGACTATCTAATTAGTATTCAGCGGTGAGCATTGCTATATTGCTATACCAACTTGTCACACCCTCAAACCTATTATTACTTGTTTTATCAGTCACCTCCATAAATCCTAAATTTAAGAAGTAAAGAATAAAGCATACACAGTTATATATATTTTCAACCATTTACCACTTATCTTATACTGCTTTTACGTATTACATCTGTAAAGTGAGCACAGAACTTATAACACCAGCTACATATTGTTTCGTGGCTTAGGGATAATCCCATGGTGAGCCATTTGTTCCTGTTGGTAACTATGGTTAAATCCACACAGTCTCAACCAAATGCATTGACAAGCCAAAAAGAGGCCAAACAAACCAGCATACCATATATATTTTGATAACATCTTTGAAGCAGCTGTTAATAATTCCCAATTTTGGTCTAGTGCTACACTCTTCTTTAGCTTTATGATAATGCGGCAGATCAGTCACAATAATTATTCTTTGCAATGATAACGAATGAGCAGGCATGAAAGAACAGAAGAGATTGCCACTATAGCAACAGAAACTTGAGTGAAGATTATTTTGCTGTCTGAGACATTAAGCCGCACTATACTGCTTTTAGATGATAGATATATCATCCGGAATCCTACGACTAGAAGAATTAGCAAAGAATGAGAATAGGGTATAGAAGTGTTTTTCCTCTTTAGTTGTGGTAATCTCATTAATAATCTGCCAGAATAGTAACATGTAGAATATATTTGGCCATAATTCTGAGAATGAGCATCTATTGCCACAAACAAGAGAGAGATTCCTGCTTGCCATTTAGAATCTCTACCAGGAATTTATCTCTTGTCTCAGTCAAAGCAGACTTACCAATCACTGATCAGCTCAAGGATAGCCAAAGAAAAAATACGAGTTCTAGCTTAAATTTTGTGAATGTAACTTGGTATTATCTTTCATTAGATACAGGCTGGCCATCATATATAATGGAATGGTAATGCCCAACGATAAGCCAGCTATTAAGGCAGGACTAATCCATTAGTTTAAAAAAAAAATTGATATTTATTCATTCTATAGTATAGTTCATGTAGTATTTCTATTTCAAGCTTCACTGCAAAGTTATACACACTTTTGTACATGCTACTGACTAATAAATTCGAAGTTACGAACCTGAAAGGAACATAATAATGTACTTTTTTCAAGAGCCGTTATCTCAAAATGAGTTATTTCAAGTTTGTGTGCACATAACTGGGCCATGCTTTGTCCTATATCAACTTTTAATATAGCTCTTTTCATACTCTTTCATTTGAATAGAAAGAATCTACTAAAAAAATCTATGGGGGAGATATTAGCCCTAGAATGTTGCTAATCATGAGCAAATTACTGACCTTTCTTAAAAATCCATTTTACAAGTTATGATGTTTTCATCTATTCTAAATGCATGTCTGTGGGTTCTCCAAGTGCTGTCAAAATTGTAAGTGGTTATGTCACACAGGTGTTGAGTAAAGTGCAATAATGTGATATCACCTTGGTGTCCACAACTGCCCACAACTCTGACCAGGATGGCGCTAGGTCAAAACTAAATATATCTTTGGAAAGCTGTCTGAATGAGCAGCATTTTAGTACTAATTTGAACATCATAGTATATAGAACCAAAAAGTTATGAATGAATTTACTCAGAAATGGATTAGTCCCGCCTTAATTAAGCCAAAAATTGGGACAATAAAAATTAAATTGGCAGTCAGATTTTGCATATAAAATTCAAGTTCTTATTTTTGCTCTGCCGGGAAACAACTGCAAAAATTTGCGTAAATATTGCAGAAAAGGAGTTGGTGACACTGACATTTTTCGGTTTTGTAAGCTTCTTTTAGATTTAGTTGAGAGATTATGGACACAAATTATTATCAATGTTAATATACCTAAACTGAACAACCCTCAGCTTAGACATGAGGTTTGTTCAGTACCATAGATATCTTATTATACTGCCTTCATTTTTATATTAGAAGGCGCTTATTATACTTTAAATTCATTACACTTCAACACCTTTGAGAGAGCTATACTCCATCTAAAACTCACAGTGAGTTGATTGACAGTTCCTATTGCATATGTGCATAATATAGTAATTTTCATTCCAGAGAGGCAACATTCACAAACCTCAATAAATTTTTCTTTAGTTTACCTGCCTTAGTCTCATTCTTAGTGCTTTCTTGCTAGGATCTTTGGTACCAAATCAAAATCAATATTACTTACGATCATCCCAGCCATGAAGGAGATACTTCTATTTGTGCTACCTGCCATTGTGTTCTTACTGTGTCTGCCAGTTTTCGCAGCTTTCAGGTGGGTTTATGATATTTACTGGTTTACTAATATCATTGTGTGTATTTCTAATTTTACAGCTCCGATGATTTGGATTTTTACGCAAGGTTTTATCATAACAACTAGACAATAAATGCCACAATGCTTCAATTAATGCCATATTTTACTATGCATCTGCCAAAAATATGTGATAATTTAACTGCGTTAATTTTAGGTGTTCTTCTTGGAATATATGCAAGCTCAAAAGATAGTAGAATTCTGAAAAGCCTTTTGGGACACTGCATAGAGATAACTGTAAATTCCGAGATTCAACTTGGAAATATTAGATGTATATACCATTACATTATGACTTTTGTGTATATATGTATTTGCTCATTCCCACATTTTACGCTGCGAGCGGTGGGGGAATACAACTCCAACTACAACTCTATCTGCCCAGAAATATACATATTTCTTCTTTGACAGATCTCGTTTTTGCCAAAATAAATACTGATCGTGCCATCCTGCTTTCAATCTTGATATTACATTTGCTGACAAAATCTTTGGCTTAGCACCTAATATTGGTTCAAAGCTGTCTGCAAAATCTTTAGTGGATATCCTCTTCAAATACAGCAAGGGCAATAATGCACTATATCACTCATGAACCCTTTAGGGTTGCGACAATCCATTACATAATCCCCATCCTTGAGGGCATTGTGATAAGACATTCCTGGCAATTATACTTTTTATTGTCGGTACAATTTTTGCGACTGTATAAATTATGTTGGAAGAGATTGCACTACTAAAAAGTTAACATAGTCTTTAGCTGTACCTATTTCTAGATGATACCTATTTTCTATCTCAATGCATCGGGATTTTAAAACTTGATGCACATGATTATCAATTACTGCTCTACGGTATTTCACTGGAAATACTAGATGGTATAATACATTATGACTTTTGTGCTTGTTTTTGCTCATTTTCTCATTTTATGCCGCAGGTGGTGGGGAATAGAACCCTAAGACAAGAAAGGGATCCCTGCCGCAAGCAGCGGGGTATTGTCAGAACACTGCTAACTGATGATCTGTATGAAGTTTTGTATTTTTTTCCTGAAGGAAAAATTACTCGCAGCCAGCAGAGGCGGCATCAAAACCGTACTTCTTCCTAAAGATAACACAAAGAACCTAAAAGATATTCCAGACAACATCAAGGGAAAAATGGAGCTGATACAAGTGTTAAATAATGAGCAAGTGCTGAGGTATGCACTAGTTACAAAAACAGGGAAGAAAAGTAGGTAAACGTGGATAGGCTGTCATATCGGTATCACCAATCTGATCATGGCAAACTCCAATTACACTGCTATATACCCATTAACTCAAGGCTGGTCACCCATGAATGTAACGTGGTAATCTACTTGAATACTTTAATACTTTAAAAGGTACCATCAAGTTAATTAATGGCAACAGGGTGTAAAAAGGCTGAAATTCAGGCAGCAAGAAGTCTTTGAGAGGCATTATCCAAGATGGATTTAAATGATATAAAGGCAGACCTTTGATCTGTGGCATTGTTCGTATATCTTTCCATGTCTATAGCAAATATATTTCTTACCTTCCACATCATTGATAAAATATTTTGCAGACCATGCGGTGATTTGAATTTTATCAACACTTTCTCCTTCCTACGGGTTGGTTGATGAGAATTTCCTACACGGTTATTGAGTCCTTTATGGCTGCGATGCTCAGCTGTATGACACATGGATTTGATTGGCTTATTACAGCTACGTAATTTATCTGTAATAATCACCCTAGGAACTGGATAATTGCCTAATAAACAAGATAAATATCCTAACGCTGATTTCTTATTGCAACGTTTCTTTCTAGCTCATATCTTTGCGAATCCACTGCTCGCCATAATATATCATTTATTCGTACTGTTATCTCATCTAAATGCCATTTATCACTTAGCTTGTACTGCTTTTACGTATAATTATATTACGTCTGTAAAGTGAGCACAGAACTTAGAACACCAGCTACGTATTGTTTCATGGCTTAGGATAATCCCACCATAAGCCATTTGTTCCTGCATATCTTGGTAACTATGGTTACATCTATGATACAGTCATACTTTGTGACTTATTATTGATACTGGAATTCGATGATGTTTAGGGTCTTCTTTGATATGCATAAATACAGCCTGTATGTTTACTGCTCTTAAATTTACAGGCAAAGGCAACATTACTTTATTAACTTGACGGTGCCCTCTCAAAGACATCTTGCTGCCTGAATTTGCCTTTTTACTCCCTGCTGCCAATAATTTGACCGTGCCGTAGGGAGTAAAAATATTTGCTTGAATCAAGCAAAGATATTATTTCTAATGCAACATCTTATAAGAAATTTAAAAAAATCACTTGAAGATTTGCAAAACTATAGTCAAACCTCGTGTGGAGAGTGACAATTTGGAGATCAAAGATAGAGATAGAGAGAAATAGTAATTGCTATGCTCTAATTGACTCCTGTTACATACAGAGAACTTGCTGATGAAAGCAAATTTTCATTGCCGGGGAATTTATACTATATGTTTGGAGCTTGAGCTGGCAGGGAAAATTGTTAGACATCCTGGTAATAAAAAGTCACTAATTTATTGAATTTTTTTTAAATCTAGTGATTGTTGAATCACCCATGACAATCTATCAATAAGTATCTTGGAAATGAGAAATCACATATTTTGGGCACATACTGGACCTTCTATCAAAGAATGGATCAGTTCTTCCCGAAGAAGATTTTGTGATGAAATATGTTATTACAGACAGAGCGGTTAAGTACGTGAATGAGTTGGCAAGGCAAGCCGATGAAGTGTATCTGGCGACAGATCCGGATCGTGAAGGTGAATCTATCTCACAGCATGTTGTTGAAGTTTTAAAAGCCAAGAAAATCCTTACTGACGATGCCAGATTCAAGCGAATTGAATTGCTTTGCTTGCAGCTGTTACTTTCCCTAGAAAAATTGATGCTGATCTGGTCCGAGATACTCAGAAGCGAGTTGGTCAAGCATTTGGAATAGCTTGGTATTGGTCGTCCATCTACATATGCTTCATTTATATCTGTATTGCAAATATGTGATTGTAGAAAAGAAATGTTTCTTCCCAAATGATCTGGAAGGATTAGTTACAGCATTTCTTGTTGGTTATTTCGCAAAATACGTGGCACCGCAGAGCTTGAGACAGAGCTTGATAAATAAATCGAAGAAAAGGAAAAAGCTGCTCGGTGATCTTGGACTAGGACTTGCTATAAACAACATTTAATTAAAATAATCTTCTAAAGCTACCCTCCCTGTGAAGTCGGGTGGTTTAGGTATTCGAAGTGCAGTGTCCATGGCCCCTTCTGCCTACCTTGAATCGATTCATGCCTCCCAGGACCTTATCTCCGCTATTCTGCCCCAAGAAATATGTCCCATCTCGTCTCCCCTGGTGAATGACACTCTCACTGTGTGGTCCCAGGGTCATGATGGACAGGCTCCAGCAGGGACTGCTCTGACCAAGAATAAGACGTGGAATGGAATTAAGACTAATGCCTTGGCAAAGCACTTAGTGGATGAGGCCCCAGATGATGTCAACCGTGGAAGATTGTTAGCAGCTGCAACAAAAGAATCTGGTGCTTGGTTGCATGCCCTGCCTATTTCACCACTTGGACTGCATCTGGATGATGAAAGTCTTCAGATTGCTGTTGGA
Source organism: Cladorhizidae sp. MBARI D1340-BT2 (assembly GCA_028752905.1). NCBI lineage: Eukaryota > Metazoa > Porifera > Demospongiae > Poecilosclerida > Cladorhizidae > Cladorhizidae sp. MBARI D1340-BT2. The sequence goes on along the minus strand of JAQNBH010000014.1, from coordinate 7,112,268 downwards.
CTGCGCCTTGGTGTTTCCATCTGTGGCTCTCATACCTGCTACCACTGTGGTGCTCAGGTAGACTCCCTAGGAAGGCATGCACTGAGCTGCAGAAAGAGCGAAGCATGCCACTACCACCATGCAACCCTCAATCATATAATCCACAGGGCCCTTATCTCTGCAAAGATACCAGCTCGATTAGAACCTCCAGGCCTGCTGAGATCGGATGGGAAAAGACCTGATGGGGTTACAATAGTACCATGGAGATGTGGAAAGGTGTTGGTGTGGGATGCCACATGTCCGGACACTTTTGCCCCTTCCTATTTGAGTCGGGCTACTGTGGCTGCTGGAGAGGTAGCAGCAATGGCTGAAGAAAGGAAGTGCAGCAAATACAGTGCTCTCCCCACCACCCACTTCTTCATGCCTATAGCCATTGAAACATCAGGAAATTTGGCCCAAGTCCTTAAAGATCTTGGGAAACGTCAGAGGAGAGTGACAGGTGACAGACATGCTACCGCTTACCTCCTGCAGCACTTATCGATGGAAGTACAGTGTGGGAATGCTGTTCGATCTTGGGGGACCTTAGGGAGTGAATGCAATTTATTAATCTATTTATTCATTAATTGTATTGGATTATTGTATTGGATTAATATAATAATCAGTAAAATAGTTAAAAAAGAAAAAAAATTAAAATATTTTTATTACATATTTTATTACTATAATAATTATATTCATTATCTTCCCAATAATCAATTTATTTACTCGATATTTCGACTAGATGCTCTAGCCTTCATCACTTGGTAATAATAGCAAACAAAGAAGTGGATGGGGATGTACTGGAGCTACTTCCAAATGCGCATTTTCAGGTAAAGCTGGTCATGAAATTATCGCACATATTTCTGGTAGATTGCGTGTAATTTGGGGTGTAATAAAGTTCATGACTCCTTACGATACAAAAATGCGAGTTATTCTACTCACTAGGTTTTATGAAATTACCTCTTATTTTTGCTTCAGCTTCTCTGGCAAGGCTTGCATTATTACGTTAGATCAGTATTGACCCTGATCAGGTTGAAAGGCTGAGTTATGGTTTAATCTTCATATTGCTGAGCCTGTTAAGGCCATCACATGTTACAACACAGTATTGGACTATGTAACAGTAACTAATAATAAAACTAAACAGTCCTTAATTAGTAAAAAATATCCAGAATATTAAGTTATGTGTGTGCCGCTGCTCAAGGAAGGGGGGAGGGGAGAGGACCAAAGATCACTCCTCAGTTTACCATATAACAGTTCCTTTCTCCTCTGCCACCACATTTCTACCCTATACATGATACACTCGCCCACCTCCTCCATCACTGCATCACTTACTCTCTCCACATCTTTTCCCAAAAGTAATGCCACCTTTCCATCCTTACATATTCATCCAGCCACTGTCCTGCCCCTACAATTCTGGGCACCTCATCCATCAGTACCGGCCGATCCCTGTCAAATTCCCCACACATCACCAAGAAATGATCCATATCTTCCACTGCTCACTATCGCACATGATACACCTCTCATCCCTAACTATCCCACATCTCTTCTTATCCTCTAAGGAACCAGCTGATGCAGTCATCAGTCAAAATTGCAACCACACACCTTCCTGACCATGCATGGACCTCACATACCTTTCCACCCCTACACCATTCTTTGCCGATTTATAAAAATTCAGCGCACTCTAGCTATTTAATTCCTCCTCCCAATCCTTCTCATTTCTCACTTTCACTTTCCCTTTCCACTTGCGTATTGACCCAACCTCGTTCTTTATCTCATATTTTCCCTCGAGATCTCATATTCTTCCCACCATCCGATTCCTCCATCCTCTCTAAGTTTATTTACAACTATTTTTACCAATCTGCTCTGTTCCAACACCTCTAATACAAAACTTTCATCTCTTCGCTCTTCTCCTCTAGCTTCCTCCAACCCATATCTCCCCGTATTTCAACACCTGCTACTGTATTACTTGCCCCCAACAGTCTCCAACCTACTCTCATCTGTGGTGACTCCAACTTTTTGTAAGCATCTCCTGTCCACCACACTTCGGCTGCACGCTCCATATTAGGTCATACTAGAAGCTACCACACCATTCTTCCTCTGTCTACTTCCACCTGCCCATTCATTGTACTCATCCATGTCACCTTTCCAACCCACTCTTCTGCCTTATTTGCCATCTTCTCTAACTGAACATTACCCCTTAGCTTCCTATCAAACCATACTCCAAAGTATTTCAATTCTTTGACCTCTTTCAATATCTCCTCACCAATCCTCCAATACACTCCTACTTCCTTTTTCCCTACTACCATGACCTTACTCTTCTAGCTATTAAATTTACTTCTTCCACCTTAGCACATATGCCCATATCACTTCCAACAGAGCTCGCAGTTCAACCCCTGAGTCATCCAGGGTAACATCATCTGCATACATAATGCCCCACACCAACAGCCTTCCACTTTGACTCCTAGCTCAGCTCTCTCCAACTCCTCTGCCATTCCCATCACATAAATATTGAAAAGAAGTGGAGATAAAGGATATCCTGCCTAAGTCCATTCTCCACAGCGAACCAGATTGACTTCCTTCCGTTCAATATCACCGTCGTCTCCACCCCACTATAAAATCCTACATATGTCCTCACAAGTTTCTCCTCTACTCCGTACTGCCTCAACTTCTGCCACATTCGCTCCCTCCACACTCTGTCATATGCCTTACTTATGTCCAGTAAAGACAGATATGAAGCTTTCTTCTCGCTCTTCCTCACTTCACAAACTCCTCTTAATACCAACCACTGGTCCGAACATCTCCTCTGGCTCCTAAATCCTCCTTGTGCCTAAATCAAAATCCTATCCTCAGCGAGCACTCCAACCTCCTCACCAACACTCTTGCAAACACCTTCGCCATACTACAACACAATGAAATTCCCGTCATCACCATCCTTGTGGAGACTAGTATACTTCTCTTCCAGTCCACTGGGCAGCAATCAAACCTCATCACCACATTCATCACCTCCACCAACCTTGTACCTCCATACTCAGCATCTCATTCGACATCATATCAGAGCCTGGAACCTTTCCTCTCTTCAAACACTTCATTACCTCTACAACTTCTTCTCAACTTACTTCTTCACACATACTCTTCTCATGCCCACCGACTTCTCCTATCTCTAATTCTTGTACTGTGGCATCCTCTTTTTTCCTCCCCAGCTCTTCCCAGTATTTTACCATTACCTCCAACACCTCATCTTCCCCACCATCCTTCCCTCATCAGCTTTCACTCCTTTTATCCTTCTCTCCTTCCTCTTTGCTCTTAAATAATTCCAAAAGAACTTACAACTAGCCCACCCTGCTCTCTAATCTTCTTTATAGCTCTCTTCCTAAATTCCTCTTCTCTTAAGTACTGTTGATAATGTGGACTGTTGTTAGTGTAAGTTGGGTGTTCAATAGCTGTAGTCTATGTTCTGATTCACCAACAAATTCCCATTAGCCACATCAATTTTATTCAAAAAGTCAGTATGATATTTATGTGCATGCAAGATCATAAGGTTGTTCAGTTGTTGTTTTTTCTGTGTCATGGTGCTTTGAAAGTTCAGTTTTCATCCTGTGTGTTGGTACCAATCATAGTTTGGATATCCCAAAAAGTGCAAAAAGCCAGAAAACACATGAATATAATTAATGTAGATTGTTATTAGTGTTAGTTACTGTTATACATAAGTCTGACATTGCAGTATTAAAATTATATCATTAACATGCACAATTGCTTCTTCTGATTGCCAATATGATTTTTATCTGCAGGCCTTTTGGATACAAGTAGCATACTGTGTTACACACATACATAATTTTCAATTATGTATTGTCAATTGTTGATCACAACTAGGTTATGTGCATACACTACTAAGGTAAGTTGTTTGCTTCAGGTTATCATGCCTCTTCGTGAATGCCAGAGGTCTCACTCCTTTGGACTATCAGTAATGTTTGAAAATATTCAGCTTGTAACACTTGGTGATCTGTCTCATCAGTAGCCAGCTTATATTGCCAGAAAATAGAAAATATGGTGGTACTTCTGATTCTCGTTCATGTAGAAATCTGCTGCCTTCTCTCTTAGTGATGATTCAATGACTGGAGTGCCTTTCTCCCTTTTCTGAATGAACCAGAGATATAGAGCACGTCGCCTTTAGCAAGACTATCTTGGGTACTTGCAAACTCTTGAAGTTTGGCTTCATTCCTTCCGATCTCCGTTGTCTTTTATTCTTCTGCGAGTCCAGTTTGAGTAGTTCAAGGATTTCTTGCCAGAGATAGATAATTGCAACTCAATAGACTATATATATACCACTTTTTGAATTTTCCTTTTTTTCACTAGTCAACTCAGCTAGATTGTAAACTCCAGCATATGCACTCGTAAAACATGGTAAAGTTCATCCACAGGATAATTAGTTGGGTGGGGTGGAGAGATCTTCAGTAGCCAGGACAGAAGATGGAAGGAACTGCTAGTGAAGGAGGCATTGCACATCAGCCTAGCTCCGAAGTGTGAGCAGTTCAATTCAGATTGTGGAATGGATTTGCCTGGCTGCTGGAGGGCCACTCTCAAGAGCTCGAACTTATACCACAACCACCATAATTATTCTATATTCAGTTGTTTATCATTCTTTGTTGATGTTTTAATATATAGCATGTCTTTTCATTTTACTTTCATTTTATTATTATTATTTTTTGTTGTTGTTATTATTACAATTTTTATTATTATCATTTTATTATTATTATTATTATTATTATTATTATTATTATTATTATTATTATTATTATTATTATTATTATTATTATTATTATTATTATTATTATTATTATTATTATTATTATTATTATTATTATATTATTATTATTATTATTATTATTATTATTATTATTATTATTAGTAGTAGTAGTAGTAGTAGTAGTAGTAGTAGTAGTAGTAGTAATAGTAGCAGTAGTAGTAGTTGTTTTCTCACATATTTTTTTTAATTCTTTTAAAAAAATTATTATTATTATACTATTATATTATATTTCCACATCCGGTTCATGTGCTGGATGCATGTGCCGAGGTGTGGTTTGTTTTGTATCACATGGTTAATAGCTAGCTACAGGTATATAACAAGCTCATGTGAATCTTAGCATCTCAGTATTCCTGATGAAGTCTAGAGCATCTAGTCGGATAGTCAAATTCAAGTTGATTATTGAGAAGGTCATTGTGATTTCGTTGTCAACTGAGTTTATTGAAAATTTATGATTGTTAGACACAAAAGTATTTAATAGTTATTGACACAAAAGTATGCCCTGAATAATCATGTTATAATACTTGAACATGAGGCTCACTCCTTCTTTTATAGCTGATGAGATTTTGTGTGCCTCCTTAAAGAATGAAACTTGTTGTCCAAAAAAGCCACGTAAGCAAAATAGCCCACATCAGTCTCACAAGATAGAAGTGATACTTTAGTAAGACCCTAAGGATTTCAACTTATGGAATGGTTATAGATTGCTTGAAGCGGATGCTAACCAAATTATTTTACGCCAGAATATCATCAAGTAGCAATTGATTGTCTATTGCTTGCTGCTGGAGTTAATTTTATTTAGCCGTAAGTTGAGTGTCCATGATCACCTTCCTTAAAAGGAGGCTGTACTGGTATGGTATTGAATAATTGTAGGTTTGGTGAATGATTGTAGTCCTGTGCACGTGCTTGGTGATTTCCTAATATTCACTTTATAACATAATATTTAGACCAGATTATTGGTAACAAAATTATCTCTCTTCCACTATCAAGACATAATGTTTATTTTTGTAAAAAGAGAACCATATATAGCTTAATTATTTTCTAGACATGCGAATTACCAACAGAAAGTCATGAGTTCATGGATACTATAGACCCTATTATCAAGTAGATGGGAACAGACCTTGTGAATTATATAAAGATAAGTCAGAACATCATTTTGTGTTCAAGAACACCTAAGAAGTGCTATAGCACACCACATCAATGTGTGGAGTGCCCATGATGCATCTTGCACAGGCCATGGCCAACCATAACTTCAAACCTAAATCTGTTTTGTGTGTGTAATTAGCACATGGAACTTGTTAACGACATAGTCACAACCATGTGAAAGTCTGCCACGTTGTAGTATCCAGTGTTAACAGGAAATGGTCAAGTGTGAAGTACTACATGGATATTTAAGTGAATTGACATGATATATATAGCGTGTGCCCTCTGTTATAGTCAACTTATCTGGTGACATAGAGCAGCTACCTACTGGCCTGCACTAATGCAATCAAGAGTAGGATGTCTGGGAAGGCTTGGAGTTGTACTTGTAGCTGCACAACTGGCACTGTTTGGTACGTCTCATAGCTAGCTATGGTGACTATATTATTTGATGGCAGCCCAATGTTCAGTGTCAGCTCAGGATTATTTGCTGGCAGCAGGTGGGAGCGCACCTCCATTCAGATATTATAGTGACTCTGCTAGCCTGCCCAGTGAAACTCAAGCCATCATCATCAGCTACAAGTTTGGATGCTGTGGCAACATCACTGCATGGCAGACGTATGTCCAACCTGGAGGTCAGGCAAATCAAGGATCCTATGATATCACCTTCCAAGTGTGGAGGCCTTCACCAACTTTATCGAAGACTGGATGCTACAGTCTTGTGGGAGAGAATAGATTCATAAGTCTATCACTTGGTGAGGATGGGCTAGTAAGTGAGACTCCTGAACCATCCAACATCCTCACTGTACAGCCTGAGGATGTAGTGGGATACTACACATTCAGCAGAAGTGGCACAGAAGATGGAATACAACTGGACACTAGCCAGAGTATTGATAGAGTGTGGTACTATACTAATACTGATGGTGCTCCTCTTGTTGTACAACTACCTAATTGTCCCTTCCCAGTAGGAACACAGAATGATAGAACTTTGAGATCGTTTACTAATGCAGCACCAGTCCTCTCAGTGAGAGTGTGTAAGTGATCAACCACCTTAGTTACCAAGAATCTTTGCTAGTGTTAATATTATTATAATTGCAGCTTCCTTCGCATGCCCGTCCATTTCAACATCATCCACTTTTTCAATACCTCCTTCCACCACTGCTATCTCTGCTAGTTCTGCAACACCTATTAGTCCTACCACAAATGCTGTCACACTTGTTAATAATGCCACCACAACCACCTCTGATTCTGATAGTGCAGCCTTGAGCACAGCTGTAATAGCTAGTGTTGCTGTTGTTGGGGGCTTGCTCTCCTCACTGTGTATACTAGTCCTGGCTATCACTCTAGCCAAGGCTAAGAAGAGACAGAGAACTTTGGCAGAAACAGCCTCTATAGTGGATGATCAACAAGTCAACACACTTTCTATGGAGATGCAGGGAAATGAAGCATATATGACTACTTCCCATACAATTAACATGGAATGTAACCTGGCCTATGCAACGGTGAAGACAGGAAGTGAGGTAAACATTATCGTAATGAAAGAGCGTGTATTACATAATGCAACTTAGAAAATGCTCAAATGTATGTATTCCATTCTGAGTGGAGTGTTGCCATAAGAGTATCCATTGCCCAGAACTCGTTTAAAAAAAGTAAATGATACCACTTCAAGCTGTTTGGTTTGTGCAGGATTAGCATGATTATGCATCATATGCCTGATGTAGCTGGGAGCATAATTGCAGAGTGACAAGTTTTATAGTCATCATCTGCTTAATTGGGAGTGCTAAATCCATAAAGTCTTTACAGGTACTTTTGCAGCAACAACTGAGTTAAAAAAACAACTAATTTAGTATAATATTTTGTCTCGACAAACAATCAGCTGTTAATTAAGGCGCTGCTTTCATTATCATTCTAAATCCTCTTTGTTATGTATCCCATGACATATCTGTGAGGCACTATTTGCTGCAGTGTTTGTTGCGAACTTGACATAATATGTGGCACTAAACAAACTTTACAATATACTTATAGAAAACACAATTACTTATTACTTATAAACATTACAGCAAAGACTGTGAATATAATTCTAGGCAGACATACCTGATATAATGACTTCCTCAATAAGCAGCTTAAATTTATTCACTCAATGTTTCGGCTGCAGAAATGTCGAGTTAGTAAACTTAAGTTGATCATCGGTAAAGTCATTACATCTCCACTATCTCAACTGAGAGGTCAACTGAGAGGTCATTGAGAGAGTATTTAACTCTTGGGGTAAAGTGACAGCTATTAACACATGTCAAGGTTTTGCTTGTTGTTTCCACACAGGACCAGAATAACGATGAATATGAAGACATACCTCCTTCTGAGCCACTCTACTCCAACTAAATTTATACCCGTAAGGACAGAAACTAACTTTTTGCTAGAAAATGTCTGCCCAATAAGATGCCACACCAATCAAGTCATAGATATGGAACTTATGTGTTCTCCATCAAAGTTTAATTTCTTGCATATATACATTTATTAATGAAACAAATTGCAGTATAAAAATTCAGGTCTCCATGAGCATCTCATGGTCTCTTAAGATTGGGTGTAACTTTGGGAGCATGCATTCCTCTCTGACCAGTAATAAAGTAGGGCTCCTGATCCGCACAAATCCATCATGTACACTAATACTGAGCCACATAAAAACCACTCAGATTTCTTCAGAATACTACCATTGATGGTTCAACGTCCTTGTCACCATTGATCCTAGGTTTATTCCAACTGCAGCTCTCACTACCTTTTCTGGTGGCTTGCCATCCTGCAGGCTCCCTAGCCCTAGATTATCCTGGGTTTCTGCAAAGATTGAAGTGCAAGTCTTGTAGATGCACACTCCAACACATATCTCTACATTGAATATACTTTTAAAGAGGTTGAAATGAACTTGTCATGAGCATTTCCACCATCGGGTTGCTTGTGGTAGATTTACCTAGGTGTTCTGTTGGGATGAGTTAGATGGTTTGGTTGCTTGTGGTGGGAGTAGATTTACCTAGGTGTTCTGTTGGGATGAGTTAGATGGTTGTGTTGTGGGACTAGATTTGCCTGTGATCAGGCTAGGCTTACCTTGGTTTTGTGGTGCTCGGCTGACTTATATGGTAATGGTTTTTGTTATGATGTGACCAGATTTCTTGGTGAATGAATCCTTAGTTGAATCTTATTTATTGCAGGTGACAGTACTTTTATACTACTGGTAGTATACTCTACTCAAAGAAACCTAAATAATGGAGGAAATGATAGAAGACCAAGTACTTGTCTTGATTCACCTCACCTCATTACGATGTAGTACCAATTATGGTAAAGTAGCTAAGTGTAAGCAGTGCAATAGTCTGGTAGTCTCCAGTGTTAGATATGACGTGAATTAATAGGAAACTCATCACAGAAGGTGAAAGGCATCGGAGGGAAGGTGTTCAATACTTATTCCTGATGTGCAGAATGTGGTTCAACCAATCCTCATCATGATAACATCACCATTCAGTCTTGGGATCTTCAGTTGCAAAACACATCTTACAAGATGACCATTGGTGAGGCTTGTAAAGCTGCATGTAAGTGTTCAAATACTTGCATTGGATTCATAAGTTTTGACTGGCCACAACTTGTAAGTTTGACATATATAGTCATTCCACATTGCTGGATAAGTAAAATTGTTATCTTCCTCTGAAAACACACGCACAGTGACACTACACACAGTACACACACACACACACACATACCAGTATGCACTCACAGTAACACACACACAGTAATAAAATGAAGTGTGCAGAATCTATTGGGCTCACAAGTCGTCCCCACAAGTTGTTTCTTGAGCATTTGTATCTTGTGGTATCATCTCTCCTTTTTTTGAAAGGTTAATAAAATAAGATCTTCAGATCGATGAAATTTTTCTAACTATAATATAGTTAGAAAAATTTCATCGATCTGAAGATCTTATTTTATGTGATAAAGATGCGGTAAAGTTACTTTCGGTCTGTCAAAGTGAATGCTTCCTCTCAAGTTACAAGCAGCTTTTGGGGCTCTGAATATTGGCCACAGAACAAGCACAATGGTGCAAAATAGGACCTGGATAATGATCCTAACTTTACCTCAATGGTATCTCTGGTTTACGTGGAAGCCAAAAGTTAGTCTTAGACATATCTGTCAGTTCAAGTCAAGTTCTCTGTTACTTTTCAATAACTATTGTTATTATGCATAATAATTACAAAGAAATACATTCTTTTATTAGAATTTTCATGCTGATACTTGTGCATAATAGTGATTTCTCATAGTCTACACATTATACAACGTGTGGATAATTCAAGGCATTGTGATGTGCCATAAGGTTTCTTATAGATTTTGTCGTAGATAATTGATATGCAGTTATAAAATTAGGTTTATAATTATATCAGAAAACTATGATTAGATCTACCCAATAGCTATGGCAAGCTTATATTTCCATTCAACTTTTGATATATTTTACTAGAACTAATAGATATAGTTACCAGCTTTCCAGTATAACTTCAAGTTTCTCTCATCAATTATTTCTGTTTTTAAATGTGTTATTTTGTGCTTGCTAATGAAAATATATATATTTTGGTTAATTACTTTCTTATAATAAATACTTCATACCAGAAACTTGTAAAAATGTAGCACACACAATAGACTTGTTTAATTAAGCTTTTGTAATATATAGTATCAGGTATCTACAAAGCCCAAGGAAGATGTGAAGTGACTACCAAAATGTAATAGATCTGTGACATAATTATGCCTAACCAGCACATAAAATTTCATTAAAATCTATCTGCAAGTTTGTTTGTTTTGTAATCCTACTACAGACACACACACAAACAAACAAACAAACGTGGAACATAACAGTCCTGGTGAAGGTAATTATTGGCGAGAAAATCTAGCCCTCAATGGAGTGTTGGATGGAAAACTTGGTATTGCCAGAATAGCTATCTATCTATTGAATCTATGCCACCTGTAAAATATACGCATGCTTCACCCGCACTAGAATACTTAAACTGAGAATGGTCGACATAAATGCAGTCTTATGTCAACCAATGCTGGCTTATGTCAACCAGGAATGGGCTTCATATTGAAGGTAGAGATGAAGAAAAAGACTGCAGAAAGAAAAAGACTGCAGATTTCAAGCTAGCTAGAGGAAAGAAAACTGTCATCAGAGGCAAGTGGGAATGGGATGCAGTGTTAATAGCTGACAGGATGACAGGAAGGAATGGTGAAGTTTCAATTCCACTCAATTCATCGACATGCTCTAACTATGGCCGAGGTTTGTTAAACTTCAAACCTGCAAGAAATATATATAAATATATAAAATTCATAGCTACTTCTCCATAACACAACAAGTAATACCATGTGATGACATCAATAACTTATGGAATCACCATATATTTCAATTATGTTTGAATGGCTGGAGCAATGCAATCAAATAATACTAGGGTTTGAAGCTAAAACATTTGATTGGTGAGTGAAGCATGTCCTCCCTGGGAAGTTGAGTTTGTGTTGCCATGCATGGCATATCTATTAATATGAGCAGATCACCTGCCTTAAATAATGCAGGCTAATGTAAACCAGGAATGCTTTTCATAAGGAAGAGAATGATTGACTAAACACCAGACAGCTGATTCAAAGTTCGACTTAGCTATCTGGCCATGCAGTGCAATTGAGAACAGGCTGCAAGCTAACATGAACAATTTTCAGATAACAGAACAAGGCATCTTGAAAGAGTGCAAACAAACAAACCAAGACCCTAATAAACACCCACAAGCCCGCCAAAACCTTCTCCCAAATAGGTACCCATACAAAACAACTGCTATAGAGGCGAGAGAACAGGTTACATAGCTGACAGGAAAGGATGACAGAAATAGTTACTCAGTTGACCATGGCCGTATCTAGGAAAATTTGACTGGGTGGGGGGGGGGGGGGGGGGGATTATCTAAGAAAATGTGACTGGGGAGGCGGTTACATACCATTGGCCATAGGTGTGAAGTATGCAGAAGCTAAAACTATACTTCTATTTTGTGAAGAGCATATATACGAGGCTAAAAAGGAGTATATGACATTACAGCATTAGAACACCTCAACAAAAACATACAGAAATGCAACAACAAAATCTAATGTCACGGTTCTGATTAAAAATTGCAGAATGTGACAGAGCTATCTTATTTTTATTTCACTGGCTTGTCTCCAGTTAGCCTTTCTTTCATAAATATCCTCAGATGATGCAGTGTCATGATGAATCAACAGCACTAATTCACTCAACCTCTTTTCTTTCATTGAAGAACGTGTCCAAAGCTTTAGACGATGAAGAGCAGAAAAAGATCTCTCACAAGATACACTTCCCACATATTATAGTTAAAAAGACTGTTAAAATTTTATTAATTGCGGGGAATGACTGAGGACTACACTCAGAGAGAGCATGGCTAGCTGTACCTGGCCTCCTTTTAGGTTAAACAGATCCATAAAACTTAGTTTTCAACAGGGAAGTCAGTCTTCTCTTCCAAGGACACAAATATCCCATAATAAGAAGTGATACTATCAATTTTATTGCTACTCAGTTTGGATAAATATAGTGGTATCAGAGATTCAGCTGCAATAATTTCCTTATGCTCATTGGAAAATCGTGTTTCTAACAGCTCAACCACATGGTCAATAAAATACATTGATTCTGTAGTAATCAGAAGGAGTCTGGCTAACTTGTCCTGCATTTGCTCGATGGCACTGAACATTAGCAGTTCGTTGTTTCATAATTGCTAAATTAATAGACAAGGCTAGCATTTCAATTCTGCTCCAAACTTTCTCCCAGCAGTTATTTTTTCTGGCATCCTGAATGCATTTCTTTGCAGTGTTTACATCCCTGTAGGCTTCTGCAAGATCATACTGTTTATCTAGTAAAGCTAGTGTCACTGAACTAAGGAAACAAGAACTGTCTGTGTAACAACCAGTGAGTGTGACAACAAATTGGCTATCTTCTAGAAGCCGCATATATGAACAAGCATCACTTATAGCTTCAACCCTGCTACTATCTTTGATTCTGCCCATGGTCTCTAAGACTGTGACATATTAGGCTATAAGAGCTGAAAGAGTCCTCACCCATGCAATTCAACGGGTTGCACAAAATTGAGGCACATGATATCTCCTTGAACCTGCTTCTATTTTCAGTCAAATACTCACTAAGCTCATCATCATCTTCAAGAAGTCAAGAAGGTCTTTTTCTTGGTCAGTAGATGCAACTTCAAAAAAAATCTTTACGCTTGGCACTACCACTATATACCAGAAAAAAACCATGTCAACTTTTGGATATCATCAAAAATGTTACGGATAATGGCACACCCGTACAACTTCTGAAAATGGCAAGATTCAAAACATGTGAACGGCAATGAACATATGTGGCATGGGGATATTTTTCAGCTAATTTAGCCTGTACTCCATTTCTACTTGAACTCATTACAGAGGCTCCATCATACCCTTGACCAACTAGAAAAGACATGTTCAATCCCCATTGCTGAAATGTAGAGAGCAAAGCATCAGCAATCGTTTGAGCATCCATCTTTGCAATTTTAATAATCCCCAGGAATTTCTTCACAATTATTAATAAATCTTGTACAGATTCTAACCTGTTCCACATTTGAAAGGTCTTCAGTTTCATCAGCCATGCCCCCCCACCCCCCTAAATATGGCCCTTGGTGTCTAGCTTCTAAGTATTAACCATCTAGGAGGAAGAATGGTGCAGTGTGGTCCTTACACTTCCTGCTAAGATTGTTGAGAGATGGATTCAGATGATCGTGCTTGCTTCAACTGTGTCGAGCCTCTGTCCAGGGTGACCGGTTATCTCAATATTGCAGCATAATTATCTACATCTGCCCAGCCACTTTTCTTTGCAGAACAGGCTGTTGGACCTAACTATCCCACATCTATTCTTATCCTCTAAGAAACCAGCTGATGCAGTCCTCATTCGAAATTGCAACCACACACCTTCCTGACCATGCAAGGACCTTACATACCTCTCCACCCCAACACCATTCTTTGCCGATTTATAAAAATTCAGCGCACTCTAGCTATTTACTTCCTCCCCCCAATCCTTCTCATTTCTCACTTTCACTTTCCACTTGCGTACTGATCCAACCTCGTTCTTTATCTCATATTTTTCCTCAAGATCTCATATTCTTCCCACCATCCGATTCCTCCATCCTCTCTAAGTTTATTTACAACTATTTTTACCAATCTGCTCTGTTCCAACACCTCTAATCTCTTACCAAACAAAACTTTCATCTCTTTGCTCGTCTCCTCTAGCTTCCTCTAACCCATATCTCCACGTATTGCCACTCCTGCTACTATATTACTTGCACCCAGCAGTATCCAACCTACTCTCAGCTGTGTTGACTCCAACTTCTTGCAGCATTTTCTGTCCACCACATTTCGGCTGCATGCTCCATGCTAGGTCACACTAGAAGTTACCACACCATTCTTCCTCTGTCTACTTCCACCTGCCCATTAATTCTACTCATTCATGTAACCTTTCCAACCCACTCTTCTGCCTTCTTTGCCATCTTCTTTAACTGAACATTACCCCTTAGTTTCCTATCAAAGCATACTCCAAGGTACTTGAATTCTTTGACCTCTTCCAATATCTCCTTATACCAATCCTCCAATACACTCCTACTTCCTTTTCCCCTACTACCATGACCTTACTCTTCTTGCTATTAAACTTCATCTTCCACCTTGGCACATATGCCCATATCACATCCAACATAGCTTGCAGTTCCACCCCTGAGTCAGCCAGAAGAACATCATCTGCATACATAACTTGGGCGTAGCCAGGATTTTAGAAAAGGGGGGGCAAAAAGTCTTGAGATGAATTCTGTTGTTGTTATAGCCAGCAACTCATAGAGTCTCAGGAGACCACATGCAAGAACCTTGAGCTGAAATGCTCTCAAACCTAGCAAAAATGGAGGAATGAAGTTTCTTAATACGATTGAGAGCAACAATGCGTTCAATCCATCTTGTTCTGCAGAGATCTTTGAGCTTCACCACATTCGATTCTGGCTAGGTGTTCTTTATAGCTTCTTCCAACTTCTTCTGATGCTTGGGGGTGCAAAAAAAGAAGATAGACAGTCGCTTCACAATACCAATCATGTTACGGACACTCACTTCTTCGAATGAAGCCACAACTGCCAAGTTCAAACAGTGAGAAGCACAATGGGTGTAAAGGGCGAGGGGGTACTGAGAAGTTATTCTAGCTGCAGCTCCATTTGTCTTTCCGGACATGTTGCTAACTCCGTCATAGGCCTAACGACGCATCTTTGATGGATCTAGGTGATTTCTGACAAAACTAAGCATCTTGTCAGCCAATGCTTTGCCAGTATAATGCCACTATCACATTCTAGAAATGTAACGAGATCCTCTCTGATAGAAGCACTTTCAGGCTCAACATACCTTATGACAATGCAGAGTTGTTCCTTGTTGGAGCAATCAGTGACCTCATCAGCAATCAAAGAATAGCAAAGACAGTTACGAACCTTTCTTAAGATTGCATTACGAATGTGGTCACCAAGTATGCTGATCAACTGATGCTGAATATCAGGGGATGTGTATGTGGCATTTCTAGCTGCACTCTGAAGGTGATCCCTCTAGATTGTGTCTCCAGCTGATATACGGAAGTTGAGCAAAGCACAAAAGTTGCCATGGTTTGTGCTTGCTACTTGTGCACCTTCCATATCAGTGCCACTATCATGATGACCACGGAGAGCAATATTCTGCCGACCACACAAGACAATTATCTCTATGATAGAGCAGAGCTTTTTTCTGTTGTTCTGGATGGTTTCTCTTCTTCCTTCTCTCAGTTGAATTAACACACTCTCTCGCTTACCACTCATCCTCTCTACGAAAGCATCAATGGCATTTTTGTGGTACTCTCTAGCTGCATGGAGATCACACACTTCATACATTTTCTTGTAGTTGGTAAATGCTTTCTCAACAAAAACTCCTTCACCTTTCTGTACAGCTATGCTCCTAGCAAAGATGCGTACATTTTTTTCTTCCAACTGTAAGTCAACCAGCTGTACTTTCTTAAATACCGATGTAGAAAGCCACAACCATCTTCACGTGGAAACTTGTAATCTATATCAGGAGTGAAGTGGTTGCAGTAGAAGTTGTACTTTTCATGTTCCGTCAAAGAACTTCTTGTCTTGGCCTAGTAAGCTACATCTATATTAACTACCAATACCTCAGGCTCCTGCTCAATACAAGGATGCTTTGGGGATGGTGGAAGAGTATCACTGCTCTGATCAGAATCCGAGTCATATTCAAAGAATGGTGTAATAGAGGAGATGGCTGTGGTCTCTACTTCAGAAGTTGAGGGACTGGGTGATTCAGGAACCACTGTATTACTGTATGCGTACATTTTTTATTGTTGAATGTATTTTTAATAGTAGCTATTGTGAATGTATTTTTATTGTAGTGTATTTTTTATTGTAGCTATTGTGAATGTATTTTTATTGTAGCTATTGTGAATGTATTTTTTATTGTAGCTATTGTGAATGTATTTTTAAGCTATTGTGAATGTATTTTTATTGTAGCTATTGTGAATGTATTTTTATTGTAGCTATTGTGAATGTATGTGAATGTATTTATATTTAGCTATTGTGAATGTATTGTGAATGTATTTTGATTGTAGTTTTTTATTGTAGCTATTGTGAATGTATTTTTATTGTAGCTATTGTGAATGTATTTTTATTGTAGCTATTGTGAATGTATTTTTATTGTAATCATCATTCAAGTTTATTTACCTTGAGATTTTGCAGGTGGTCTTGAAACTTTCTTGAAGAGAATCTATACAGTGTTTGAAACATCTTTCATGTACCAGCTGTTCAGCTCCACGTGGTTGCAATAATAGCATAGCTGTGGTCAATTGGAACAGCCACACCCAACCGTTTTTCAATTGACCTCCGAACTCAAAATTGTATGAGCCCGAAGCGTACGAGCTTTTAAGAAGTAAAACTTCTTGAGAAAGAAGCAGCTTATAATCAGCTTCTCTACAACCTTTGGCAGAATTAAGAACGCTAGAACATCTAATGGTAAGCAGGCATCAGTACAAGTTTCTGGATAAACAGCTAACTCATAATTTTTTGGTCTTTCTATTTCTGGAAAAAAGGGGGGGGGGCATTTTCACAGGCCCACCCCCCCACCCCATCTGGCTACGCCCTTGTAGTGCCCCACATCAACAGCCTTCCACTTTGACTCCTAGCTCAGCTCTCTCCAACTCCTCTGCCATTCCCATCACATAAATATTGAAAAGAAGTGGAGACAAAGGACATCCCCATTCTCCACAGCGAACCAGTTTGACCTCCTTCCGTTCAATATCACCATCATCTCCACCCCACTATACAATCCTGCACATGTCCTCACAAGTTTCTCCTCCACTCCATACTGACTCAACTTCTGCCATGGACCCACCCTCCACACACTGTCATATGCCTTACTTATGTCCAGGAAAGCCAGATATGAAGCTTTCTTCTCGCTCTTCCACACTTCACAAACTCCTCTTATTACCAACCACTGGTCCGAACATCTCCGGCTCCTAAATCCTCCCTGTGCTTCCATCAAAATTCTATCCTCAGCGAAAACTCCAACCTCCTCGCCAACACTCTTGCAAACACCTTCGCCACCCTACAACACAATGAAATTCCCCTATAATTCCGTTTGTCCTCATCACCATCCTTGTGGAGCGGTACTAGTAAACTTCTCTTCCAGTCCACAGCGCAGCACTCAATCCTCATTACTACGTTCATCACCTGCACCATCACCTCCACCGACCTTCTACCTCCATACTCAGCATCTTATTTGACATTCCATCAGAGCCTGGAACCTTTCCTCTCTTCAAACACTTCATTACCTCAACTACTTCTTCCCAACTTACTTCTTCACACATACTCTTCTCATGCCCACCCACTTCTCCCTATCTCTAATTCTTGTAATGTGGCATCCTCTTTTTTCCTCCCCAGCTCTTCCCAGTGTTTTACTATCACCTCCTACACCTCATCTTCCTTCTCCACCATCCTTCCCTCATCATCTTTCACTCCTTTTATCCTTCTCTCCTTCCTCTTTGCTCTTAAATAATTCCAAAAGAACTTACAACTATCCCACCCTACTCTCTAATCTTCTTTATAGTTCTCTTCCTCAATTCCTTCTTCTCTTAAGTACTGTTGATAATGTAGACTGTTGTTAAGTGTAAGTTGGGTGTTCAATAGCTGTAGTCTATGTTCTAATTCACCAACAAATTCATTAGCCACATCAATTTCATTCAATAAGTCAGTATGACCTTTATGTGCATGCAAGATCATAAGGTTGTTCAGTTGTTGTTGTTTGTGTGTCATGGTGCTTTGAAAGTTCAGTTTTCATCCTGCGTGTTGGTACCAATCATAGTTTGGATATCCAAAAAGTTCAGTTATGCAAAAAGCCAGAAAACACACGAATATAATAATGTAAATTGTTATTAGTGTTAAATATGTCTCACACTGCAGTATCAAGATTAAATCAGCAACATAAACAATCGTTCCTTCTGATAATTGCCAATATGATTTTTATCTGCAGGCCTTTTGGATGCGAGTAGCATACTGTGTTACACACATACATCCATACATTTAATTTTCAATTATGTACTGTTAATTGTTGATCACAACTAGGTTATGTGCATACACTACTAAGGTAAGTTGTTTGCTTCAGGTTATCATGCCTCTTCGTGAATGCCAGAGGTCTCACTCCTTTGGACAATCAGTGATGTCTGAAAAAATTCAACTTGTTACTTGGTGATCTGTCTCATCAGTAGCCAGCTTGTATTGCCAGAAAATGGTGGTACTTCTTATTCTCGTTCATGTAGCTTTTCACGGAAATCTGCTGCCTTCTCTCTTAGCGATGATTCACTGACTGGAGTGCCTTCCTCCCTTTTCTGAATGAACCAGAGATATAGAGCACTTCCAAACTGGTCGCCTTTAGCAAGACTATCAAGGGTGCTTGCAAACTCTTGAAGTTTGGCTTCATTGCTTCCGATTTCCGTTGTCTTTCCAAATCCTTTATTCTTCTGCGAGTCCAGTTCGAGTTGTTCAAGGATTTCTTGCCAGAGATAGATAATTGCGACTCAATAGACTACTACTTTTTATATTTTCCTTTTTTTTACTAGTCAACTCAACTCTTGCAAATCCACTCGTAAAACATGGTAAAGTTCTTCCACGGGAAAATTAGTTGGGTGGGGTGGAGAGATCTTCAGTAGCCAGGACAGAAGACGGAAAGAACTGCTAGTGAAGGAGGAATTACACATCAGCCTAGCTCTGAAGTGTGAGCAGTTCAATTCAGATTGTGGAATGGACTTGCCTGGCTGCTGGAGGGCCACTCTCAAGAGCCTGAACTTATACCACAACCACCATAATTATTCTGTACTCAGTTGTTTATCATTCTTTGTTGATGTTTTAATATTTTTTATTTTACTTTCATTTTATTATTATTGTTTGTTGTTGTTATTATTATTACAATTGTACCCGATGCAAGTATCGTTACTTGGCGGCTATCTTATAAAGGTATTGTTGGATAATTAACGACAGAGAAAGACAACCAACAGAATCAATAACAGTCTCAATAAAGCCTAACTCACTCTAAGTCTCTACAAAGCTGTACAATCTCATGTGGTCCAGTTCGGTAGGAGATGCCAGATATGGTACCGCTACAGGTCCCCCCCCCCCTCCCCCCAGTCTTGGTCAGGTCTGGCTGGCTACTGCCTGTCGATGGAGACTGTGTCGGTGCAACCTGGAAGAGCCAGCTTGAAAAACTTACCATTCCGCTCAAGCACTTGGAAGGGTCCATCGTATTGGCACTGCAGTGGCTTGCGATGGGCATCGTGATGGATGAAAATCAAACGGCAAGTCTGTAGTTTGATAGGGACTCCAGAAGGGCGATAACCATGAGAAATTGTAGGAGTAGCTAATGTTCTCAGTGAGGGCTAAGGCCGAGATAACGGAGGGTTGGTTCTGGTTAACCTGAATCCAGGACAGGGCATCAGCTACAATATTATCTTTCCCATGGATATGTCTAAAATATGTGGTGAACTCAGCCACAAATGATAGGTGGCATGTCTGTCGTGGTGAGCGGTCGGAATCATTTCCAAAGGCGAAAATAAGGGGCTTGTGATCAGTGTAAACGTAAAGCACTCTTCCTTCGAGGTAGTAGCGAAAATATTTGATGGTAAGATAGGAGGCAAGGAGCTACCAACCAAAAGTGCTGTATCTCGTCTCGGCTGGTGTCATCTTACGTGGGAAGAAGGCCAGGGGTTTCTATTCTCCATCTTGGAACTGTTCCAGTGATGCCCCGTGGGCTAAACCTGAAGCATCCATTGTGATGCTGGTTGTAGCATGGTCTGAGTGGACGAGTAGTGTAGCATTAGCCAGGGCAGTCTTTGCTTCTTGGAAGGTGACATACTGTTCGGGGTTCCCGTTGATGGACTTGTTTCCGGAGTGTTCTTGTACATGAAGGGCGAGAAGGCTATGGGTGGCATGTGGCAAGTGTAACGATGATAGAAATTGATCATCCCTAGGAATTCTTGTAGTCCTTTAATCTGCAGCGGTGGAGGGAAATCTTTGATGGCAGCCACTCTTTCGTGTGTTGGCTGGATGCCAGAGTTGGTGACTTTGTGTCCAAGAAAATCAGGTTAGGTGACATCGTGCTGGTGCCATAGGTGGTTATTGAAGTGCCATTAGTGGCTACGAGTAGTTTGCCTCGACCTCTAGATCGACGGTCGGAGGGAGAGACTGGAAATACGCTAATTTCGGCACCTGAATCAATAAGGAAACGATGGCCGGAGTTTTTGTCCCAGATATAGAGGAGGCGATTTGAATTCTGACCGGCCATGTTTGCCAATTGTGGTTTGGTTGTAGTGTTTCTCTGGTAGGAACATGAGGGCCTAAAATTCTTGGCATTATCCCAACATAAGCTTGAGGAGTCCTTGTTTGAGCTGGAGGCAGTGGGGTATTTGGAGCTAGGTAGTCGCTTGGGTCGCTGTTGTACTGCAGGGAGTTGTGGTGTAGAACGTGCTTTGGATTCCATGATCTTGTCAGCTGCTTTAGCTAGTGCTCGCATCTTCTCCAGGTCCAGTGGTAAGGATATCTCTGACGTCATGTTGGAATTGCTCCAAGAAGAACTCCCGAAATATGTCATCTACTGTAGTCTTACCCCGGAGAGACAGCATGTCAGCCAGCAGGTCAGTTGTGCGACGGTCACCAAGGCCATTAAGATGAAGGAGGTTGGTTGCTTTCTGTGCCTTGGTGAGGCCATAGCAGTGGAGCAGCTCCTCCTTAAGGGAGACATATTTATCGTTATTTGGTGGTACGAGGATGAAAGCTCGGAGTCTGTTAGCAACGCGTTGGTCGAGAGAGGAGATGACATGGTAATATTTTGTTTCCTGTGCAACTATGTTCCGCAAAGCAAACTGGGCTTCTGTCTGGGCGAACCAGACCTCGGTGTTGGCGGGCCAGAAGGTGGGGAGCTTCAGGGAGATGGCTGATATGGCAGCGGCAACGGCTGATTCTGCCATTCCTTGGAGGCAGAAGACGTGGTTGATTCGGGGACTGAGGTAGATGCTTCTCTTCCTTGCGGTTAACTTCCCACAGTTATGTCAGGGTCACCACTAGCCATTGCAAGTATCATTAATTGGGCGACTATCTTATAAAGGTATTATTGGATAATTAATGACAGCGAAAGACAAACAACAGAATCAATAACAGTCTCAAATGCCTCACTCTAAGTTTCTAGAGAGTTCATAAATGTCACGTGGTTCAGTTCAGTAGGATATTGAACGACTACACAATTATTATTATTATTATTAGTAGTAGTAGTAGTAGTAGTAGTAGTAGTACAAGTAGTAATAGTAGCAGTAGTAGTAGTACCATCCTCACATTTTATATATTTTTATTCTTTATTTTTATTATTATTATCGTTAGCTATTATTTTTATTATATATTTCCACATCCGGTTTATGTGCTGGATGCATGTGCTGATGTCAGGTTTGTTTTGTATCACATGGTGAATAGCGCTCATGTGAATCTTAGCATCTCAGTATTACTACTGATGAAGTCTAGAGCATCTAGTCGGATAGTCAAATTCAAGTTGAATATTGAGAAGGTCATTGTGATTTCGTTATGTCAACTGAGTTTATTGAAAGTTTATGATAGTTAGACACAAAAGTATTTAATAACTAATGATAACTATAGACACAATAACTAATGATAGTTATTGACACAATAAATATGCCCTGAATAATCATGTTGCAATACTTGAACAAGCCATTCATAGAGGCTCACTCCTTCTTATATAGCTGATGAGAGTTTGTGTGCCTCCTTAATGAATGAAACTCATGTCAAAAAAACCACGTAAACAAAATAACCCACATCAGTTACAAGATAGAAGTAATACTTTAGCAATACTCTAAGGATTTCAACTTATGAAATGGTTATAGATTGCTTGGAATGGATTCTAACCAAATTATTTTACGCCAGAATATCATCAAGTAGCACTTGGTTGTCTATTTCTTGCTGCTCGAGTTAATTATTTAGCACTTAAGTTGGGTCTCCATGATCACCTTCCTTAAAGGGAGGCTTTAATATTGGTATTTAGTATTGAATAATTGAAGGTTTTGGTGAATGATTGTAGTCCTGTGCATGTGCTTGGTGATTTCCTTAATATTCACTTTATAACATAATATTTAGACCAGATTATATTGGTAACAAAATTCTCTCTCTTCCACTACCAAGGCATAATGTAAAAAATTAACCAATTAAATTGCTATATAGCTTAATTATTTTCTAGACATGCGACAATACCAACAGAAAGTCATGAGTTCATCGTTACCATAGACACTATTATCAAGTAGATGGGAACAGACATGTACAAAACCTTGTGAATTATATAAAGATAAGTCAGAACATCATTTTGTCTTCAAGAACACCTAAGAAATGCACACCACAATAGTGTGTGGAGTGCCCATGATGCATCTTGCACAGGCCACGGCCTTATATGAAGCAACCAAAACTTCAAAACAAGTTAGGCAAATTTGTTTTGTGTGTTACATAATTTGTGTGTAATTAGCACATGGAACATGTTTTAATGCCATAGTCACAACCATGTGGAAGGCTGCCATGTCGTCGGAATGTTACACTAATTAAGTATCCAGTGTTAACAGGAAATGGTCAAGTGTTAAGTACTACATGGTTATTTAAGTGAATTGAGGTTTTGGCCATAATATTTATAGCATGTGCCCTCCGTTGTAGTCACACTTATCTGGTGACATAGAGCAGTACTAGCCAGCACTAATGCATCAAGAGAAAGATGTCTGGGAAGGCTTGGAGTTGTACTTGTAGCTGCACAACTGGCACTGTTTGGTAAGTCTCTAGCTAGATATGGTGACCATATACTTTGATGTCAGCTAAATGTTCAGTGTCAGCTCAGGGCTGTTTGCAGGCAGCAAGTTGGAGAGCACCTCCATTCAGAGAAGTTAATGACTCTGCTAGCCTGCCCAGTGGAACTGAAGCCATTATCACCAGCTACAAGTTTGGATGCTGTGGCAACATCACTGCATGGCAGACGTATGTCCAACCTGGAGGTCGGGCAAATCAAGGAGCCTATGATATCACCTTCCAAGTGTGGAGATCTTCACCAACTGTGCCGAAGACTGGATGCTACAGTCTGGTGGATGAATAGATTCACAAGGGTGATGATGGGCTAGTAAGTGAGACTCAAGAACCATCCAACATCCACACTGTACAGCCTGAGGATGTGGTGAGATATTACACATTCTGCAGAAGAGGCACAGAAGATGGAATACAACTGGACACTAGCCAGAATAGTGATAGAGTGTGGTACCACAATGGTACTGATAGTGCTCCTCTTATTGCACGAATACCTAATTGTCCTTTGCCAGTAGGAATAGGGACTGATAGAACTTTGACATTATTTACTAATGCAGCACCAGTCCTCTCAGTGCGAGTGTGTAAGTGATCAACCACCTTAGTTACCAAGAATCTTTGCTAGTGTTAATATTTATTATAATTTGCAGCTTCCTTCAAATGCCCATCCATTTCAACATAATCCACTTTTTCAATACCTACTTCTACCACTGCTATCTCTGCTAGTTCTACAACACCTATTAGTCCTACCTCAAATGTTGTCACACTTGCTAATACTGCCACCACAACCACCTCTGATTCTGATGATAGTGCAGTCTTGAGCACTGCTACTGTCTCACTATGCATACTAGTCCTGGCTATCACTCTAGGCAAGGCTAAGCACAAGAGACAAAGAACTTTGGCAGAAACAGCCTCTTATCAACAAGTCAACACACTTTCTATGGAGAGGAAGGGAAATGAAGCATAATTATATGACCACTTTCCATACAATTAACACGGAAACTAACCTGGCTTACGCAACGGTGAAGACAGGAAGTGATGTAAACATTATCGTAATGAAAGAGCATGTATTACATAATGCAACTTAGAAAAATGCTCATAGTACAAATGTATGTATTCCATTCTGAGTGGAGTGTTGCCATAAGAGTATCCTCCTATGCCCAGAACTCGTTTAAAAATGTAAACGAAGCCAGTTCAAGCTGTTTGGTTTGTGCAGGATTAGCATGATTATGCATCATATGCCTCATGGAGCTGAGAGCATAATTGCCTATAATTAGAGTGACAAGTTTTAAAGTCCTGGTCTGCTTAATTGGGAGTGGTAAATACCATAAAGTCTTTACAGTTACTTTTTCAGCAAAAACTAATTTAGCATTGTTTCGACAAACACATACCAGCACTCTGGGTGATTGGCAACATTCAGCTGTTAGGCGCTGCTTTCATTATCATTCTAAATCCTCTTTGTTAGGTGACCCATGGCATATCTCTGAAGCACCTATCTCAAAGCATACCAGCTCTGGGCATGCATATTAGAAGCGATCTTTGAAGAACATGTTCAATACTAACTTCTACTTGTACTTATTACTCATGGCTGAAGAAATGCAGCAAACGGTAGCTCGAGCAAACGGCAACACCTGTACAGTGTTTTCCTTTTTTTTTTAAGGGGTCTGTGCTATTTAGAAATTGTTTTGCAAGCAGCTATTTCCTATTTGGTGCTGTGTTTGTTACGGACGTGAAATAATATGTGGCACTAAACAAACTTGTTAGCCACACACAGTAATGCTAACAAGCTATGCTGCCACCAGAGGCGATACATATCTACTAGAAGGCACTTCAGTCTCTTCAAAACTAAAGATTATAATAGCAAATACACGCAACTCTTACAAGCACAAGCATAGTCTGACCTCACCCTAGTGGGCGGCTCCCTTAAATAGGCACCCGTCCACCTGTTTGAGATCAGATCACATGATACATTACAACCAATCAGTATACTCCACACAAAAGCACAAGATCACAGGCATGCAAGTTCCTGCAAATACTTAATTACCACAGACAGTACAAGGTTCGCAATTAACACATCACACTTATTATAGTACTGTTCACGTAATACAGTTATTGTGGGGAGAGAGGGTCAGGGCTTGACACCTCCCCCTCCTTCTTGGGGCCGAAGGCCGTCGCTCCACTCCTGTTGAGAGAGACCGTCTGCGTTTCCATGATTACGTCCTGCTCTATGCCCACCTGGCTACTCTTCCATTTGTGTGCCTAGCAGAATTAAAATGCTGCAGATCCTTATGATCAGTCACAACTGTAAAGTTGGCTTCCACCAGATAGATTCCAAAATGGTGAATTGCCCGGACGATGGCCAAGCACTCCTTCTCTGTGGTAGCATACTGTGTCTATCGGTCGAGTAACTTTTTGGAGTAATATGCTGCCGGAACGTCTTCTCCATCTCGTCGAACACTAAGAATGGCACCAATACCCATGTCAGAGGCATCAGTGTCCAGCCAAAACACATCGTCTCGTCGAGGGATGGTGAGGACAGGTGCGGAGATCAGTGCCTGCTTGAGGTACCTGAACTCACCATCCAGCTCATCTGTCCAAACCATCTGCTGTGGCGCCTTCTTGCTTGTTGCATCTGTCAAGTGCACAGAGTGATCAGGAGTAAAGCGTCTATAGTACCCAGCCAGGCCAACAAACGAACGAATCCCTGTCTTGGTACCTGGCTGTTAAAATTGCTTAACTGCTTCAACCTTGCAATCTTCAGGTGCAACGAGGCCTCCACCAACCCTGTGTCCAAGGTAAACACAACGTGCCTTTGCCCACTCACATTTCGAAGGCTTAGCTGTAAGACCTGCTTCTTCCAGCTTCGACATAACAATGTTAATATGTTGTAGATGTTCATCCCAGCTGTTGCTAAATATGATGACATCATCCATGTAAGCGCAAGCAAATTCCGGAGTATCACCTAGTAAAATGTCCATAAGTCGCTGAAAAGTCACCGGTGCATTCCTAAGCATAGCCAGGAATTCAAACTTCCCAATGGGCGTTCGGAAAGCTGTCTTCTCTACATCATCAGGGTTGACTGGAACCTGATAAAAACCTTTGGAGAGGTCCAGCTTTGATAGAAATTTAGCCTCCCCCAGTCGATCTATTATGTCATCGATGCGAGGCATCTCATATCTGTCCGGTATGCTAGAAGAATTCAGTTTGCGACAATCCACACAGACTCTGATTGTTCCATCTTTCTTTTTCACAGGTAGAACTGGCGACGACCAGGGAGACAAGGAAGGATGAATAATACCAGCCTTGGCCATGAACCTCAGCTCATCTCTCAGTTCCTTCCACACTGGTGCAATCCGGTGTTGTGGGACTATAGTGGGTGAAGAAGAACCAGTATTTATCACATGTACCATTGTACTCACTTTCCCTGGCTTCGGGTTCAACGTCTTTTCCTATTGTTTCAAAGTTTGATCTAGTTGATTTCTCTGCTGCTTCGTTAGAGGGTGTTCATCATCTTTAGCTGCTGGAATTGTCTCCTTGTCCTCCTCATTATTATGAGCAACAGAACACTCAACACAGAAGCGTCAGTTGTGGTCCTGTGCTTTAACATATTGACATGCACGGCTTTCTTACGCTTCCGATGTTTAGGTACTGCAATCACGTATGTTACCAGTGAGACCTGGGAGAGGATTTCGAACGGGCCATCCCAGGTATCTTGCAACTTGGCATGCAGCTGTGGTATCCGCATCAAAACCATATCACCAGGTTTGAAAGAGATGGGTGTTGCTCGTTTGTCGTACGACTTCTTCATCATAGCTTTCACCTCTGATTCCTTCCGCTCTACTATTGCAGCTGTTGCGAGCAATTTCGTTTTCAACTCCGCCACCCATCCAACAATTGACTTCTCTGCCATCTCACCACTCATCCAGCCAGATTTCAACATGTCCAGAGGTCCACGCACATTTCTCCCAAACAGCAACTCGAATGGGTCTATCCCCATGTTAGTGTGGGGTGTTGCTTGATACGCGAAGAGGCAGTAGGGTAAGAGGTCATCCCATTCTTTGCCCAGATCTCTTGCCTTCTGCAGCATGCCTTTAAGTGTGGCATGCCACCTCTCCAGCATGCCATCTGACTGAGGATGGTACGGTGACGTCTTCACTCATGTGATCTGTAGTAATTTACACAACTGGCACTTTAGAGAACTGGTAAAAACCGTACCTTGATCTGTAAGGATCTCTCTAGGTAGCCCATATCTGCTGAAGATCTCGATCATTGCGGTCGCCACAGTCTCTGCATCCACCTTCCGGAGAGGCACCGCATCAGGGAACTTCGTCCCATAGGCCATGGTTGTGAGGATGAACTTGTGACCTTTCTTCGTTCTAGGCAACGGTCCCACCAGGTCAAATGCAAGTTTGTGAAAGGGTTCAGTAACGATGGGTAAAGAGAGGAGAGGTGCTACTTTGCTACTGTGTTTAGCAGTAAGCTGGCATCGTTCACACGCCTTGCACCCGGTGGCCACATCTTTACCCAGACCGGGCCAAGTGAAGTGATGGTTCACCATTGCCTTGGTCTTTTTTGTCCCCAAGTGTCCACCCAATAACGAAGAATGTGCAATTTCCAACACCGTCTTCTGCCTGTCGACAGGTAACACAATCTGGGTCATCATCTGTCCCAGTACATCTTCGCCTGTGTGAACTAGCAACTCATCTTTCCAACTATAGCCTTTGTCCTGGCTATCTGCATCATGTCTACACTCTGTTATGTATCGTCCTCCCTCTTCTGTTCAATTAGAACTCTTTTGCCATTTTCATCATCAGGTAGAGGAACGACTTCTTCTTGCAGATCACTACAGCTATTAACTGCAGGGTCTAACACATTGAAGAGATCATCCTAAAACTGAAAGATGTCATTCAACTGAGTGCCAGAGTCCTCAGCTTTCTCATCTGCTGCTGACTGGTCTTGCTGTTTCTCCTTTGGCTCTGGGTGATGAGTACCGCAGCACTCTTCTCCTGTGTTTGTTGAGCCTGCTTGTGCACCAGGTCTACCATGTATTTGCTCTTGCCAATGTCCATCCCAAGTAAGACATCATCTGGAGCAATATCAAGCACAGCAACATTTAATTTAAACTCAAGTTCACCCACCTCAAGTTGTGCTGTTGCAACTGGAACTCTCTTGTGTCCAAATTCTACCAGATTGAGTCCTATCTCCTTGCCCGTGTACTGGTCGTCATTGATGAGCTTGGGGTGAACCACTGTCACCTGTGCTCCAGTGTCCACTTTCATGAACTGTGTGGTACATTTCCCAACTTTCCCAGTAATGAACAAGTCCCTCTCCTGTTTGGGGGTAATGATTCGCAGGATCTTCTTTGGGCACTCTGATCTTTTATGGCCCATCTGGCCACATCCATAGCACTTCATCAAGGAAAGGAGTTGCTTGGGGGCTCAGATTTTCCCTTGATGTTGGGACTAGCATCATGGCTCAACTCCAGTTTTGGTGATCTTTCAAAGTATGGCTTCCTGGTGTTGTCTTTTGAGTTATTCCAGGACTCCCTTACTTCAGCTCTATCCTTTGTGATGGTGTCTGCTATTCTTGCAGCGTCGGTCGTGGTCTTGAGATTCTCCCTTCTGACCTGGGCAGCAATACCTGGCGGGAGCATGCTGAGAAATCTGCCTAGTGCCATCTGCTGTGACACTGTTTCCACTATTGTGCAGCCTTTGCAATAACGAGTAGTCATGCATTTAACTCAGACATCCATGTCTGTCACCGACTCCTTAGATGACTGTTTCAAGGACCAGTATTCACGATGACATTCGTCCACTGTGGACCCTAGAGCCGCCAGCAGAAGCTCTTTAACCTTGTCATAGTTGCCCACATCAGCATCAGGAATATCTGTGTGGTAGATGGTTCGCACCTTTCTTTCCAAAACATTTGGTAAGAGCTCTGCCCATGCTGTCTTGGGAACTCTATGTGTTGCCATCCAACGTTCAAATTGTTGAAGGTACACATCAGGATCGTCATGATCCTTCCAATGGAGGATAGTATGTACTTTCAACTGCCATTGTTTGGCTTCCCTTTCCTCCTGGTCTCTCTTAGCATCTGCTTGACGTCGCTCCTCCAGCTCCAGCTGCAACTGCAGGAGCTTTGCATCTCTCTCTTTCGCATCTTCCCTGCCCTGTTCACGGATTCGAGACTCCCTTTGTTCGGCTTCTCAGCGAAATCGTTCGTCTTATTCAATGGACGCTATCCTGTCTCTGTCTTCCTTCTCATCTCTCCATCGTCGTTCTTTATCTGCCTCCTCCTGCATCCAAGTAACTGCTGAGTCAACAGGGTGAGCGCATGCGTGTCCAGAGATGATGTCACGGAGATGGGAGTGTCTTCGTCATCTTGTTGGTCAACATTCTCAGCCTGCTGCACTTGATGCCTAGTGTTCATCTGATACATACTTTGTTCGACAAGTGCTGCTAAATCGGCTACCTCTGTCAATGATACGACTTTCCAGGTTCTAGATACACCGCTGCCACCAACTGTTAGCCACACACAGTAATGCTAACAAGCTACGCTGCCACCAGAGGCGATACTTATACTTAGATATCTACTAGAAGGCTCTTCAGTCTCATAATAGCAAATACAAATACACACAACTCTTACAAGCACAAGTATAGTCTGACCTCACCCTCCCTTAAATAAGCTACCGCCTATTGTATTGGTAAACAAACAACTCATATTTTGTACCAAAGCATACATAGGTATAAAAGCACACACTCCAAGCCTATTACAAGTGCGAAATCTCTACTGTCACGGGACTACACCAACGGTCACGAGGTAGCTAGAATGTTCTAGAAATCCCACTAGACTGCAAGTGCCTACAACAAGGACATAGTATATATAACCACAGGAAGGTTGATTGACAGTTACTACATTCCTCCCTCCTTAAGGGGAGCATTGTTAGAGTTTCCCCCCAATTCTAAACATTGGCTTATAACGGTCAGGGGGTCCACAGTTTCTGGCGGAGTGCCGGTTTCGGCCAGGCAGGGAGAGAGGTTCCGGTTGTTTTCCTTCGTGTGGTGCTATGATTGCTTCTGTTGGAGTGAGGTTCCTTGGGAACATCGGTATTCTCTTGTCTGACTTCTGCGGGGCAAGTTCCCGGTTGATTTCCTTCATGTGAGCTATGATTGCTTCTGTTGGTGAGGGTGCTGATTGGTCTGATGCAATGGATTGGATGCAAAAGTTGAATCAAATGAATTTCATATCCGTTCTGCCGTTAGATCGTAGTGTTAGATCCGTAGTGTTACATGTTCACAATATCAGAGCAACAGATCAGAAGGATAGATGATCCTGACATTGGAATGTCCCTACTACCTGTGGCTGGTAAGTCAGATGTGGTACCATCTTCCCTATTTGCATCTCCTTCCCCACCAGTTATGGGAGAGTCGGCTTTAGTTCCTCTCAGCCTAACGTGGTCCAAATGCCTCCGTACCATGCGTCCATCCTCAAGTGTGATGATGAATGATAACGGGCCTCGTTTCTCTGTCACTATGCCAGCCAGCCAGGATGTCCCTGATGGAAAATTCCGCACAAACACCTCCTCGCCCACTTGAATTTCTCTAGCTCTGGCTGTTTTGCCATGGTAATTTTTCTGTCTCTGCTATTTTATCGGGATGCCATGTCATGGTTCAGGAAACTCAGAGGTGACCTTACTTGTCTATTAACAACAATTCAGCTGGGGACACCCCAGTTGTGGTGTGTGGAGTTGTCTGGTAGTTGAAAAGGAACCTCTTGTTTCTAATGAGCCCGAGGTATTTTTCTTCATTCCCTCCTTAAATGTCTGGACTGCCCTTTCAGCTTGACCATTGGATGCTGGGTGGTATGGAGCGGTCAGTATGTGCTGAATTCCATTCCTTATTAGCATAAAATCCTGGAACTCTTGGCTCATGAAAACTGATCCATTGTCCAAAACTAATTTCACCGGAAGTCCATGTGTGGCAAACATTGTCCTCAATTTCTCAATTGTGGTTGTTGAGGTTGCCGCATTTACTATCACCACCTCCATCCATTTAGAGTGAGCATCAACTGCTAGCAGAAACTTTTTTCCTAAAAAGGGGCCGAAATGTATCCTTGACTAGGGGTGCTGTGGCCATTCCCCCAAGGCTGGAGGGGTCCATGGGGTGGTAAGTGTCTTGTTACACCTGTAGCTGACATTGTTCACACTCCTTCACCTTTGTCTCCAGTTGCTGATCCATTGTTGGCCACCATAGCCACTCCCGAGCTCTACTTTTTATGCGTGAGATGCCTGGGTGACCGGCATGAAGCATTACTGTGACTGACAGTTGATCGTCCTGTTGGAGGAATTACCACCCTGCTTCCCCGTAGTATGCATCCATCCTGCATGCTTAACTCATCCTTTACACGCAGGAATGGACCAAAGGTTTCCTTGTCCACTGTAGGCCAACCATTCAACAAATACTGTCTGACTTTGGACATCACTGGATCCTGGCTGGTCCATGCCTGTATGTTTTTGTAGGTTACTGGTGAAGTTTCCAGGTTCTCCAATGGTAAAATGGTTTCACCTGATAGTGGAACTGTGGCAGGGAATTCTGGCAGTGGACAGCTAAGCCCATCAGCATGGGCAAGGTCTCTGCCTGGGATATAGGTGATCTCGTAGTCGTATGCTCCTAGTATCAGATCCCATCGCTGTAGCCTGGCCGATGCTAGTGGTGGCACCGGTCGGGTTTCTCCTAATATGTGCTGGAGTGGTTTGTGATCAGAGTGGATCGCAAATTTGTGGCCAAAGAGATATTGATGGAACTTCTTAACTCCAAAGATTATGGCCAGTCCTTCTTTGTCCAGTTGGGAGTATCTTTTCTCTGCTGGGGCTAATGACCGAGATGCATAATACACTGGATTTTCCCCCCATCTGTTGCGTTATGAGAGAGAACTGCTCCCACTCCATACGGTGAAGCATCACAACTCGATGTCAATTCCTTAGCTGGGTCGAAATGTGCCAGTACGGTAGTTGAGGTGAGCTTTGCTTTTGCTGACGAAAAAGCCTCCTCCTGATGTTTCCCCCAGCAACACCTTGTCTTCTTTTGAAGTAGCTGATAAAGAGGTGCTAAGGATGATGAAAGGTTGGGTAGAAATTTGCCGTAATAGTTTTTAATCCCAAGAATGCTTTCAGTTGCGACACATCCCTTGGGGCTGGGGCATCCATTACTGCTTGGATCTTCTGCCTGCTTGGCTTCAGACCTTCTGCTGTGATTATGTGCCCTAAATACTCAACTGATGGCAAGAGGAATGCACATTTGCTCTTCTTGAGCCGCAACCCTGCCTTCTCTAGACGCGTGAAAACTTCTGTCAGGTTTTCCAAGTGTTCTGCCTCCGTCTTTCCTGTTACGAGTATATCATCGATATATACACACGTGTGTGGGAGGCCTTGCAAAATGTTCTCCATAATTCTTTGGAATATGGCCGGAGCCGAGGATATTCCAAAAGGTAGGCGGTTATACTTGAATAGACCTTTATGCGTGTTGATGGTGGTGTAATACTTCGACTGTTCCTCCAGAAGAACTTGCTGGTAGGCATGTGCCAAATCAAACTTGGAGAATGAAGTCCCCCCTGACAGTGATGCTAAAAGGTCGTTGATGCATAGTAGTGGGTAAGAGTCTACATGTGTTGCCCTGTTCACCGTTATCTTGTAATCCCCACATAACCGAATTGACCTGTCCCCTTTAACCACTGGGACTATTGGTGCTGCCCACTCAGAAAATTCAAGTGGCTGAATTACCCCTTCGCCTACCAATCTGTCAAGCTCTTTCTCTACCTTTTCCCTTAAAGCGAAAGGCACTGTCCTAGCCCGGCAGAATCTGGGGGAAGCTCTAGTATCAATGTATATTTTTGCCTTCTGACCCTTCACACACCCCAGTTCATCCTTAAATATAGACTCATGACTCACCAAGAGTTTTTGGATCCCTGTAGCATCTTGAACTTGATGCAGTTGGCCACAATCCACTTTCAGAGTTTTCAGCCAGCACGACCCAATAGGCTGGGGCCATTCCCTTCCACTACGAGGAGGCTGAGCTCCTTGACTTGTTGGTTGAGTGATACAGTGACATCTATCTCGCCCAACACACCCAAAGCATGTCCTGTATAGGTCTTCAGTCGAACTGCCATTTGTCTTAGTGGTGGTGCCTTTTGTTTTGACCAAAGTTGTCGGTAGGTTTTTTCACTCATGATCAACATTGTAGCCCCTGTGTCTAGCTCAAATGGGTGCTTTACCTCATTGATAGTGGCTGTCACTAATATAGGAGCTGTGGTTTGATCTCTCAGGTTGTACAAGGTATATTCGGGGTCTAACACTTGGTTGTCGTCATCCTGAACTGGATTAGTCCCCCTTGGTTGGTTGAGTACTCTTGGTATTCGAGGTAGTGTTGGTTGTTGATGACCACTGGGCCTACTTCGGCATGCTTTGGCGATGTGACCCATTTTCCCACAGTTATGGCAATTTGCTTCTCTGAACCTACATTCAACAGAGAGGTGCCTTCCTCCACACAGGTAACATCCAGTGTTCTTTGCTGCCCTTGATCTATTTAAATGAGAGGGGGCTCTTCCTATCTCCAGAGCATGCAGGCTGCCGTCTACTGTAGGTTTCTGATGTGCCTGTAGTTCTTGTGTATTGCGTTCAGCTGCTTCCATGGCATGAGAAATTTCTAACGCTTTCTTGTACGTTAAATCTGGCTCTGCCAGGAGCCTATGCTGTATGTGTACATCACTTACACCACAGACCAGACGATCCCGAAGCATGTCATTCAAGGTGTCCCCAAATTCACAGTATTCGGACAGTTTCTTTAGTTGTGCTATATATGTGGCCATTGATTCTCCCTACTTGAGTAGAAGTTGAAGTGTTGAACAATTTGTGATGGCTTGGGCTGGAAGTGATTCTTCATTAGGTCCACGATCTCCACGAAGGTATTTGTGGTTGGGCCAGCAAGCTCTGGTACGTCTTGGTTCCACATACACTGATCAGTATGGCCCTCTGCTTGTCCAGGGAGGCCACGTCATTTGCTGTAAAATATTGGATCAACCATTCCGTATAGGATGTCCAATCTTCCTTGGCGTCATCGAACTCGTTCAAACTTCCGTGCAATTCCATCACAGTTTTATCCTCGTCGCCAGTGTTGTATTGGTAAACAAACAACTCATATTTTGTACCAAAGCATACGTATAAAAGCACACACTCCAAGCCTATTACAAGTGCAAAATCTCTACCGTCACGGGACTACACCAATGGTCACGAGGTAGCTAGAATGTTCTAGAAGTCCCACTTGACCGCAAGTGCCTACAACAAGGACATACATATATATAACCACAGGAAGGTTGATTGACAGTTACTACACCGCCCACCTGTTTGAGATCAGGTCACATGATACATTACAACCAATCAGAATACTCCACACAAAAGCACCTGATCACAGGCATGCAAGTTCCTGCAAATATTTAATTACCACGGACATAGTACAAGGTTCGCAATTAATACTTCACACTTATTATAGCTACTGTTCACGTAATACAGTTAATGTAGGGAGAGAGGGTCAGGACTTGACAAGTACTCTACTTTACGTGGGTACATTCAGTCTTGTTTCTCTCCTTCTTGACACAAATCCTACGTACAGTAGTTGTTTGAACGTAGAACTATTTTGCTCTGTGGATCGTATGGTGGTGAAGGGGAACCCCCCCGGTTCTCCCCTATGTGTGTAATATATTATTGAATTGTTGGGGGCTTTATTATTATCCCCTAGTTACACCTAGGTAAACTCATCCTTTGTATCGCATACAACGTAGCTCTTGTTGGGATGGTGATATCACCACTACTCTCAATATTCATATACTACAAGAAACTTCCTTCCTGGAGGGTTGGAGCCAAGCAGGTACTGTCCATGTTGCTGTTGCAGCTATGGAAGTAATCTCAGAGATGTCAACAAGATCCCACATGGAGATAGTTCTCTTTTCTTTCCAACTCACTGGCATTTTTTAGATGGAGATAAAGTTGGATGTTCTGTAAAGCATCACATTTTTTCCTGGCATGTGTGTGTATGCTGTGAAAATCTATTAGAGAGAATGAAAGGGGCCGACTGCCACCCACTAGAGATGAGCAAGCATGAGTGTTGTGTATCATTACTAATAGCTTCACTGCCATAGACGCCATGTGGCATTTTTTACATGACTGTGACAATATATAAAATTGTATGTTCGAGCTATGCACGTACTAAAGGTAAGTCCTCTTCTCAGGCTGTATTTAAAATGTATTACCTAGGTAACTAAGGTAATCGTGATGTCAAACTAACCTGTTTGAATGAGGGAAAAAAGGCTTCTGGCTAACCGTGGCGATGGACGATTTTGGACTCTCTGAAGTAAAGGTTGAAAGTAATGATGAAGAAGAGGAGAGATTTGCTTACCATGGAAAACACAGTTCTAGAGACCAGAAAGAACCAGCAGCTCTGAGCGGAGTTATGGATTCACAACCCGTTTTTTTCCCCTTTTTTTCCCTTTTTTTTTCTTCCCCGTTTTTTTTTGTTGTTGTTGTTTTTGTTTTCTCAATCAGAGATAGTTGTGCTGACCTGCGTAGGTATATAGTAGATATGGACTGTCATGATGATGACAAAAGTATATAGCTGTGCATATAAGCTGCTGTAGCTTAGTATACTTTGTGTCTCTCACAAGCACCAATTTGAGCACAGTAGCATTTACCCGGGTACTTGGTGGATACTGTCTAGCTAGCTAGTAGTTAGTTCACTATACAGCATGCTAAACACAAGTACTGCTGTATGCACTCCACAAGCTCTACAACGACCTTCACTCTGCTGCCAAAGGTGAATCTATGATTTTCATTTCCTCCTTCACAATCTTTACTTCCTTCCCAAGTGCTACATATATCTCCGCAAGCTCTACCACAACCTTCACTCTGCTGCCACAGTGGACTCGCCTTGTTTTTTTTTGAGTGTGTGTGTGTGTATGTGTGTGTGTGTGTGTGTGTTGTATTGTTTGATATTGTTTTGTGTTTCCCGGCTAAATGGCTGGAAATTTTAACACAAAGCAAACACAACAGCATTTTTCATCACAATATACCGAAATATAGCTTCATATTGTACAGTATGTAGTGCATGTGTGAATAATGTTGAGTGGAGAATATAGAACAGGTAGTGAGTGTGTGTAAAATATTCACATTTATCTTGTGTAATCTCCAGTCATCTATCTGCCAAAACAACACTAATATCAAAGGCTCTAATTGAATAATGATATTCATTGTTTGTGGCATGTCGCTATGCAACCTACTGTTGACCACGTTTTTTGTCAACACCATTGCTACAACATCAGCAATGGTTGCTAGGAACATTTGTGTACTCAGAATATGAAATATGTAAAATAGGATCACAAATTTAAAGAAATGTTGCAGAAATCCAGTAGTGGAAGGGTTAAAGTCTCTCTAGGATCCAGAAGTGGAAGGGTTAAAGTCTCTCTAGGATTCAGCAGCGGAAGGGTTAAAATCTCTCTAGGATCCATAGGTGGAAGTGTTAAAGTCTCTCTAGGATCAAGCAGAAGGGTTAAAATCTCTCTAGGATCCAGCAGAAGGGTTAAAGTCTCTCGGATCCAGTAGTGGAAGGGTTGAAGTCTCTCTAGGATCCAGTAGTGGAAGGGTTAAAGTCTCTCTAGGATCCAGTAGTGGGAGGGTTAAAGTCTCTCAGGAGAGATCGATGCTGCCCATGCAGTCATCTCCAAGGTACCAAAACGCTCAACTTTCTCCGGCCATGCAGTGAATCACATCCACACATACCCTGGGGGCAAAATAGGTTTAACAGACACGGCATGCTGTAAAAGGTTGGCTGCCAAAATTGACAAAATGTATATGGACAACCTTGTTAACAAGCTACTGGAAATCCGTAGGAAGCCTCTGAGCAACATTAACCCTTGTACATGAATATCGCACTTTTGGCATGATCAGATTGTGGTTTATCATTGTCCCACGAATGGAATTTAGTTCTAGCAACCCCAAAGTCTATAACTAAGTAATTATGACAACTTGTACCAACTAGCAATATTAACCTTTGTACCTAATAATAGTCAAGGCACTCTTGTTAATTACTACATTGCACACGGTTGAATTAAAGCCCCACCACATGGTATTTGTTTAGCTCCTATACTGGGGGGAAGAATTGGCAGGTGTCTGTGCCTAGAGCTAGAGCTGACCATTGGTTTAGGTAAGTACATTAATTAAGCCAGCTAGTGCTAGTGGACCTATTGCAACCCCTACTTTCTGACTCAAGTGCAGAAAGTATTGAGTCTGCCAGCAGGTTAAGTACAGCTGTAAAAAAAGCATAGTAGCTGCTTTGCTGATAGTAATGCTACAAGAAAATGCAGCAGTAGCTATCAAAGTTATGAGCCAGAAGTCAGAGCAGCAAATTGTTCAAATAAATTTGCACTAAATAACTTTTTTCTCCCATTAAGTCAATTTATGTTGTAGGTATTTGACAGAAGATGACTAGTTGTACAGGGAAAAGGGTGCTGGAGGGAGCCATGTCTCTGGAACGACTGAAGAGAAAGTGTGAAGACATGCTTACAGACTACACCAAGTGTATCATATGTCAAGGACCTGCAATCAAGCAACTGTTGAACATTCAGCTAACAACAGCCCCAAAACTTCTTGTAGCCATGACCTGTCAACAGGACGAGACCTACAGAAGGTTGCACCATGATGTAGCCAAGGACTCGTGGGTGGCAGAGAAGTCACCCAGTGGCAGGCATGACAAATGCAAAAACTTGTACAATCAATGAAAAGAGCTACAGACTAGCAGAAAAGAAGCATCCAGGAACAAGCTGCCCAATGCTGGCTCAGCCAGAATGAAGTACCTCAACCAAAATGTCCATCATTCACAATTTGATGCCAAGAGTACATGCATCATATGTAACAAAAGGTGGCTGAAAGGAAAGACACCTGCAGCCAGGGTGTCAACAGCAACCAGCCAACAGGCGATCGTTGAGAAAGCCAAGAAACTGAGTAGAGAGGACATTTTGCTAAGACTGATTGGGGAAGGACATGACATGGTCGCAAATGACATATCATATCACATACCATGCATGAATGCATTCAAGGCAACACGAGTCCCAACTGGTAAACCTGCACAGAAGAATATGTATGATGCCGAGAAGATGATTCCTGATTCCCTCTTCAACTTCACAGCCATGCTGCTCTGTAACAGACCAAGTATAACACCCCAAAGACAGCCTCTGAGCTCAGGATGAGTGTTTGTTGATCAGTTGAATTTTTGGGAAATGTCAGACATACTCCACAGATTCATTTACTACAAGCGTGAAGGTAACTGGTTGGGGCATCTGTGTTGGTCAGCAAGAATGCTTCCCTACCTCACAGCATCTGGACACTACAAGTATGGTCAACAGTCCCTGCCTCTGTACTTGTCTGAGATGAAGAAGCTGCCCAATACCGCCCCACAGGTACACAAGGCAATGTTGAATGGAGCATTCATTGGACGAAGAGCAGATGGTAATCATAATGGAGTCTCTCCTGACATGCTTTTAGAGCAGACCTACAATGCAGATGCCAAGGAGGAGAGTGGCCTAGATGGAATCACTCTCAATGTTGCTGCTCGAACCAAATGGGTGTACACAAAGCCAGTTACTGCAGCAATGTCTGCATAACTGAAGTCAATGTTGCATCTAAACTCTTCCAATGCACACCACGAGTCAGGTCCAATGCGTGTGGCAAGGGATTCAGAGGTGATTGAGAAAGTGATGGAAGCCGTGGAGACCAATCCATTCACTGCAACAACCACAAGCCTGATCAAGATAACAACTGGACAGTTTGCCGAGCTAGATCACCTCATCAAAGTGAAGGAAATGGGCCTAAGGGCACTATCTGATTCCATATCAGGGGAACAGAAAAGGACAACCATTTTGAGACTGAAGACATTCCACACCCAGAATGCTAAGATCAAGATGTCAAAATACCAATCTGCAGGTCCAGGAAAAAGTGATGAAGTTTCAGCCCTCCTACTAATGATACAGATTGTTGCTAGTGGGGGTGAAGTTGACATAGTCAACTTCATCGGCACTCATGAATGCAGCAAGACACCCCCATCACTGTTCAATGAAGATGGAACCATGAGAGCTGCAGGAACAAAGGCCAGTCTAGTTAAAGTCTTGAAGGAGGACACCAAAGTGAATACTGCTCCTGATCTACCACTACAGAAGAGGAAGACGGCAGTCATAGTAGTAGATGCTATGCATGCTGTTCGTCACTGGTCCTCCCACAAAGATGAAACATTTGGAGCTATTGCAGGGCTCTACAGAAACAATATTCTGAAAGATATACCTGATGGCACGGCGATCATACAATTATGCTGTGACAGGTACAACTCACTGAGCCTGAAGTCTTCAGAGCGGCAGCATAGGTACACCCAGTCACGACCACAAGGCAGTTTGAAATCAGTGAGCAGTACAGAGCTCCTGACCCGCAGGAGTTCTTCTCTCTGTCAGTCAACAAAACTGGACTTCTGAGCTTCCTGTGTGAGACATTGTGCCTGGAGGAGCAGCTTGCTCCAACCACAGGTTCGACCCGATTGTACCTGGGTGGTGGCTTCAAAGAAGAAACAAAGAGTGTCCTGCCTACAGAGGGTACAGTCACTGATATCACTGCTTTGGTGTCCACTCAACAAGAGGCTGATACTAGGGTCATACTGCATTCTGTGTACAGTGTCCAGAATGAGAAGGTGGACGGAGTGATCATACATGCAAATGATACAGATATCATTGTTGTATATGTGTACTATGCTGTAACGCTGCTGAAAGATTTGCCTGAACTATGGGTTCGAACTGCACAAGAGAGTTATCTACCAATCCATGAGATTGCTGCTGCACTGGGACCTGCAAGCAGCCGAGGACTTCCCTATCTGAGTGGACGCGACATCTCCAGTTACCACTACTTTACTGGGAAGAAGGTGTGGCTAAACAGCAGCAAAACAACTGACATTTCGGCATTGGAAGACTTTGTAGATGATGATCAGGGTCCAGCTAGGATCACAGCAGATGTTATCAGCCAAGCAAAGGAGCTCATAGTCGCTGTATATACCAACAAGGGTGATGATTTCGAGGGCTCAGACCTTGGAAGGCTCATAGTTCACAAGTTCCTAAACAACAAGTCTACTCTCCTGAAATTGCTACCGCCCACAGAGAATGCATTCCTACAACATCTCAAACGTGAGGCATTAGCGACAGCAATTGTACTCACATTTGCAAGCAGAGAGTTGAACCATGTGAGGATTTTGGGTGGGCCATGGATGATGGAAAGATGGTACAAGTGCAATCCACACACCCAACCTGGCCACAGCAGATGATGCAGACAATATCTTGTGGCTGCACTAAGGGCTGCAACAGAAACTGCTCATGTGCAAAGAATAACATAGCCTGTTATATAGGTTGCTGGTGTCAGGGATCGAAAAAGAAGTGCAGCCATGCCCAATAAACTGCCACCTTCGACAGCAGCATTGAATCGGAAAGCGATAACTAACAGTACCAATTTAGTTTAGACTTGTGTATTTTATTAGCTTTGTATAAGGTACATACATTATTCATTATTCACAAAAAC
Source organism: Cladorhizidae sp. MBARI D1340-BT2 (assembly GCA_028752905.1). NCBI lineage: Eukaryota > Metazoa > Porifera > Demospongiae > Poecilosclerida > Cladorhizidae > Cladorhizidae sp. MBARI D1340-BT2. Next base: position 7,071,197 of record JAQNBH010000014.1, on the reverse strand, counting down.
AAACAATTAAATCCAGGATTGAGCGTGGATTTTGAACAATTATTTATTGTTTCCCCCCCCCCCCCTTGATATTGAAATGTAACCTGTTCAGAGAGTATTAGCAATTTATTTGGTTTGTTGGAATTAAGTTCTTCCTTCACAGCATTCTCAAGGAACACAGATAAACCATAATGACTAAAGGCGAGATATTCACTTATATGGTCAGAGGCTTCCTACAGATTTCCAGTAGCTTGTTGACAAGGTTGTCCATATACATCTTGTTTATATATATATATATACATATGATTTTTGCCAGCAAACCTTTTACAGCACGCCATGTCTGTTGTTGTTTTAAATCAGGTTTCGCCCCCTGGGTAACAGCCTTGAGGTGCATGGCAAGACTACGACTCTCTTAGTCTCCCTACACACGCTAACTAACTCCAGCTGTCTGTGGGCACAGCGCTCTCTTCTTCAAACACATCCCCTCTGCTGCATGTCAGAGAAGAAAACATCTTCAATGCTGACTAGTATTTACGATGTAATACAATGGACAAAATGAATCTATAGAAAGGAATGAACTGATCACAGGGACTTAACTCGTAGAGTGAATAACGTGGAGCACTTTAATAGGGGTGCACAAGCTTAAAGATATGAGTAGAGAGGTTTTGGACCCATGGACGTTAAGCCTCTCAATGTTTACCGTACAATAAACTGCTAAGCGCTGGTCTTGTTATGGTTACAAACTAACTTTGTTAGGGGTATATGTGGTACTGCACTAAGCAGTGCCAGCCCTACTGCCATTGAAAATGACTAACGCAAGACATAGAAGATACCTACAGTGCATCTGTGCTGAGAATTCTTCTGATCCTTCCCAAAGTGGACACTTTCGCCAATCAAGGTGTTCAGATTTATTTGTAAATATGGTAGCCTCGAAAAACACTTCATATGCCATCTTTTGCTCCTCCTTCCAGCTCCCGAGATTATTTTCCTTCTCTGCTCGTTGCATCTGGAAAAAATATGAAAAATATGTCATAGAAGAATTGATGATGTGTATTATTCAGTAATTGTGTTAAATAATCTTTTCACAGTTAAGCGCTGCTTTATCTTGCAGGTTGGGGGGGTGGGGGTGGCGGGCGCTAAATATCAAAACAGATTTTTTTCCTTCTATGTATATATATAGTGCATTGATAAGATTTTTATTATTTCAGATCAAGACTAAGTATAATAACATCGATGAAGGTGAGACTGTTGCAAGAACCTTCTCAGACTATTGGGTGGTGTGTCGCAAGTCTGGTCATCGGAGTTTCTTTGTCGTCCTCAATAATCAAAAGAGTGCCAACTTTGCCGAGATCAACGGTAAGTGCAGAGCAAAATAGATTTGGTCTCTCTTGTGTTAGAACACATTTTGTAATATATGAAGTTTAATTTATAATATATAAAGTACTATTACTTCTTACTATTTTTAGATGAAGTTCGAAGACTCTGCCAGAAAGAATTTACAAACATTTTTTCTTTGATTTAATAGACAAACTCTATAATATATATAGCTAGGTGTTATACATGTTTACCTTGTTGTTGTTATTTTGTTGTTGTTGTTGTTGTTTGCACTACAAGTCAATTGCATATCACATATTAAATCAACCACTTCTAGCTACTTGGTTAATTGCCTCGAGTCTAGGGCAACAAAGTGGTATCACAGGCTGGTGACCTTCACCCTTTTCTCAGCCGAAAAAATTCTCCATTCTAGAAAATTCTGTTGTCAAAAGTCTGTGTTCATTAGAAATACATGAATGTTAGGACAGTAACATTTGAAATGGAATGTTTTCCTACTTCAGCTCTACAAGGATATCTTAATAATTAATAAAACTTCAACTCCTCAATAATCAACTTGGATTTCTCTCTCGACTTTTTAACTAGATGCTCTAGCCTCCATCAGGAATAAGACGCTCTAGCCTCCTTTTTATTCCTGATAGAGGCTAGAGCATCTTATTCCTGGTGGAGGCTAGAGCATCTTATTCCTGATGGAGGCTAGAGCGTCTTATTCCTGATGGAGGCTAGAGCGTCTTATTCTTGATGGCGGCTAGAGCGTCTTTTATTCCTGATGGAGGCTAGAGCGTCTTATTCCTGATGGAGGCTAGAGCGTCTTATTCTTGATGGCGGCTAGAGCGTCTTTTATTCCTGATGGAGGCTAGAGCGTCTTATTCCTGATGGAGGCTAGAGCGTCTTTTATTCCTGATGGAGGCTAGAGCGTCTTATTCCTGATGGAGGCTAGAGCGTCTTATTCCTGATGGATGCTAGAGCATCTTATTCCTGATGGAGGCTAGAGCGTCTTATTCCTGATGGAGGCTAGAGCGTCTTATTCCTGATGGAGGCTAGAGTGTCTTATTCCTGATGGAGTCTTATTCCTGATGGAGGCTAGAGCATCTTATTCCTGATGGAGGCTAGAGCGTCTTATTCCTGGTGGAGGCTAGAGCGTCTTATTCCTGGTGGAGGCTAGAGCGTCTTATTCCCGATGGAGGCTATATAGAGCGTCAAGTCGAAAAGTCGAGAGAGTAAAAACCAAGTTGAATCTGCACCCTCAAACTGCTCGCGCACCAAAAGTAAATGCCACTTTACAATGCTACTGCCTCAGTCCCTATCATGACAAATGGCCAAACTGCGCAAGTCCTACGTGAAATATGTGTGCTTTTGATATATTTATGCCTTCGTATACTTCGTAAAAGTTCTAGATGTTCGATGATTATTGAGAAGGTAGAGTAATTTCGTTGTCAACTGAGAGTTTGTTGCGAATAAAAGTTCAGTCGTCTTCAAAGGATCTGTGAGAGTAGCCCCTCTACTGTAGAGTGCCATAGCGAAGACTATGGGGCTGTCCTGAAAGATTCATTACAGTTGGCACTGCAATCCTCCCCTCCCTCCTGCGTACATCTACCACTATTATTTTATTCATGACTAGCTATATACTAAGGTGGTATGAAAAGCAATCAACATTGGGCACTTATAACTGTAAGTAATCTTGGGCTCTGATTTAGTACTCAGCTGTGTATGCCTCTGTATGCGAATCATAACTCCATTTTTTCTGCCTCTGTATATATGTGTCTGATTAAACGATGCCATGATTTGCATAATTCATGATAGGGTTGGAGTTCAAAGATCTTGTCCTGGGTGGCAAATAAACTATGCATGGATGTGGGCTAGAGATATAAATAATTTTGTGAAGATTATTATTATAATGGATGCTTGAGCATAGCAAATTGAGAGGAGCACCTCTACCATACTATGAGAAACAAAATCAGCAAAGATGAATCCATCTGCCTACACCCAGATAAGGTGAAGGGTCATATGCTTGAGTTAGCTAGCTAATAGTTAGCTGCTCAGCATTAGTTGATTCTCTAATTCCTCCTGTTGTAAACTGAGGCCATGCTAGTTTTAGTAAAAGGTCACTAAGCTTCGCAAGCTACCCATATCTCCATACCTTACTTCTATATATAATTCCATTCAATATGAATGACCTTGTCAGTCCTCAAAACTAAGTTGTACAAGTTTCTATCCACACTATAACTGACATTGTACTTGGAAATAATAGTCGTATCTGTTTTAGTCTGCTTCTATTGTCACTTTTGTTCTCTTCTAAACAGAACATGATATCTTGCAGGCTTCTACACAAGTTTTAACTCTGATGGACAAAGATTCTTAATAGACCGCTTAGCTTTTCGCCCTGCTTCAGCCATCACCTCCAATAGCTCCACTCATAAAGTGTTTCTCCATCCTAGTTTTTGTCATCACTAGCACTCCCACACCCCTCGTTGTCTCCTCCAGCTGACTGTGCCCCACCCCCTGTCACCATTTCCCCCCACACTGCTACAGCTTAATTACACTCCCATCTACTGTATCTGCAGGGTCTTTTTCACTTTCTTGAATGTTTCCAGTGTGATGGTATGCTTCCAGTGTGATGGTATGCTTACAGTTGGAGCATTGTCCAGTAAGGATAGATACTAAAACCATCCCCAGTTTCATCACTCAAGATAATGCAGCCCTCACAATGCATTGAGTGTGCTGTCAAGTCTAGTATAATGTTGTAATTGATTATTCTACAAACCTTCTATGCTCACTTCTTGCTCTTGTATGTCCTTAACCTTCTTCTTTACTTACCCTGGTAGCTACTTTTTTTGGTAAACATGTCTATGGTTATTTCTGCAATTCTTCCTATTTTTGCAACTTGACCAGTTCGTGCACACTCAACCACCAAAATTTGCAATGTGTGGGTGATTTCCCGCCTTACATATATAGCTGATCAGCCATTATTATTTACTTGGTCTAGTTTACTGAGAACATGCAGAGTCCCTGACTGCATGTCCAAGCCTTTTTATCTATAGAAAACCGTATGACGAAACATTTTTGCCTATAAGCTGTATGGATAGCTAGCAGTATTGGACAGATTTTATTGTCTAGCCCAGTAGAGATGGCTTTGTAAAGTAGATTGCTCACATTTAAAAGATAACGGCGCTATCTTTGAGATGCTGTCAAGTAATCCTTGTTCTTACCACTTCCAATTTCCATGCTCTAAATGTTCGTATACACCTCCATTACCAACCTTTTAATTGCATGTTAAGGGGGGGCTTCACCCAAGACTGGCTAAAAACGTTGTTGATTTGACTGCCCATAACTTTTTTTATAATAGGTTTGTGTAGATAATTTTATGCTCAAATTGTTGCTTGTTCTATGTGCTTTCCAATGATATATAAAATATCTCTAGAGGCATGTTTTGTCAGAAGATGCATGCAGAAACATCCAAGGCAGGGACCCTCCTCCGTTTGGCAGACCCACACAACTCATTTAAAAAAATCAAAAGCTGTAAATTGGTCTGTGGCTTATCATAGCTAACAGCTGTGATTGGAGCGAAACCAAATTGCAATAACTAAAGTGGTTGTTGAATGGCAACTTGCCTATTTGATTACTCGCTAAAATTGTGATTTTTAGCGCATGGCACGTTGCCATTCAACAACCACTTTAGTTATTGCAATTTGGTTTCGCTCCAATCACAGCTGTTAGCTATGACAAGCCACAAACCAATTTACAGCTTTTGATTTTTTTTAATGAGTTGTGGGGGTCTGCCAAACGGAGGAGGGTCCTGCCTTGGATGTTTCTGCATGTATCTTCTGACAAAACATGCCTCTAGAGATATTTTATATATCATTGGAAAGCACATAGAACAAGCAACAATTTGAGCATAAAATTATCTACACAAAACAATTATTAAAAAAGTTATGGGCAGTCAAAAGTCAACAACGTTTTTCCCGTGAAGCCCCCTGCTAGCTTAAAGCTAGCTTAAAGCTAGCTGTCCTTCAGTAAGCTCTCATTTTTAATTGTGTATCTGTACTTATGTTCGTATCCGGTATTTATGTGTACTGTAAAGCAAATAAAAGTAAAAAGTAAAATAGATACTGTTCTGAAACAGCAGTCAACAAACCTTGTGTTGCCGAAATCTGATGTCAAAATTTGTCGTAAGAGTGTTTGTCTCACTAGCTGCTCCTTCGCTCAGATTTTAGCAAGGAATATCTAAAACTATTAACTAGAATGGACTTGTAGTTGTTTATGGAATGATTAGTTCAGCTTTTAAAACGAATGAGAAGTAAGGGAAATATTATCTCGTGAATTATTAATGAGAAAATGTATACCATAACCTTAAGCACAGGTATATATCTAATCTGAGAAACAATGACTGATCCAAACAGTAACACCTTATCAACCACAAAGAAGGCTCGTACAACACGTCTCATCCCAGTCTGATGAATGTCCTGATTTTAATTGCCTCTAAGCTGTGATTCAAAATTTGATTAAGAGCTGCTGAAATCAGAAAGCATTCCTCTGTTCCTAGCCCTAGCCCTAGCCCTAGCCCTAGCCCTAGCCCTTTTGAATTTGGTAAAACAGACAATCAACACATGCCAATGTATTGTAATATAATAAACATCTTGACTATAATTACAAACATAATGAGAGTGATGAAATTGGCACAGTGGGTTGTTCTAGAAAATCTTTGAGGCCTTCATGCTCTGAACTTGTTGACAGTATATGAGCAAAGTACATTTTCTGCCAGAAATTAAGCTTTGAAGTGTCAAAGAACAAGATGAACTCTCATTCAATGCAATGAGTTACATTGTGATGTACGTGTCTGGAATGCAGTGTCAGGCAAATGGACAAGAGAATGCTCACTCTTGTTGCAGAGAGATCATAGCTGCTGAGGGTCACTACCACCGATCATGTTAATGCTCATACACAAGACAGTTAGTTGAGCTACCAGGCAGTGAGGCAGGCAGTGAGGAATAAGAGGATGTTGAGCTCACACACAAGACAGTTAGCTCAGCTACCAGGAGGGTGGTGGGCAGTAGTGAGGCAGGCAGTGAGGAATAAGAGCATGTTGATGCACTATATAATGCAGCAGAGAAGCAGTCATTCCATAAGCTTTTCTCATTCATAAAGAATAAACTCTTGGTCGACCTCAACACTATTGATCATTCAAGCAAGAAACACATTCGGCACAAGCTGGAATGTTGTTGGAACACTTCATATCTTCAGAGAAAAAACCCCTTCTGTATCCGGAAAACCTTTCCATGGGCAAGCGTATCAAAATCAAGCGTATCAAAATCAATCAGCTGAATTAGAGATTTTTTTAATGTGCTAATAAGTTGTTTTGGCAAGGTAGCCTTGAAATTTAGTAGTCTTGCATGGCCACCTGAACTGGATATATAACAAAGCCAGATTCCCAGAACCATTGCTTCAGTTCCTTCAAACAATGATAACAGGAGAAAGGGATTGTCAAGATCGATCTCCAAAAAAATCCTGCAACTTGCCAGTTCCTATCCAAGAATTGGTCTTTGCAGTCAGCCAAAAGCCTCTGAAGCACAAACCATACTGTCATTTGTTGTAAAATTAACTTTGGAAATTATCCATCCTTTGAACTGCCTTGGGGTAACTGTGTATCCTATTCCACGATAAGGGATTGACACAGCCCTATATCTACAGAAGCTTAACACTGACAGAGGGTGACGTTTCACAACTCTAGAATGGGATAAGCGTGAAGAAGCTGTCAGTGGTGAAGGGACATCCTATTTGAATTGCAATTCAAGCCAAGATTACTGAACCTGAATCTAAACAGACAGTTGCCAAAACAAAGGCAAGAAGCATCGGCACTGCATAACTCATGCTACCCAATGTTGGAAAGCCAGTAGGACCATCAAAGACCAAATGTAGCTACAGATATTGACAAAACGATTGCCACTCAAAGGAATGACTGCGTGGCTTCCCGCTCACAAGTCTAAACCAAAACACCAAACAAACAATATTTGGAATGGCTTTAACATTCTTAGCATCAATATCAGCTGATAATTGATGCCCTAAACATGTCCGCTGTGAAGGAAGTGCTGAAGTGGCAACCATACAAGGCTTGCAATTTTGTCAAATTTAAACTTCCAATATAAACAGGAAATTGTCAAGTGTTAAGTACTAGCTATAATTATTTTGTTTTAGTGATTGAGGTTTTGGCCTGGATTTCTGTATATAGCATGCGCCTCTGTGTAGTCCATCTGACATCCTTACCTAAGGCCCACACACCAGCTACTCACTATATAGCTAGCACTAATGCAATCAAGAGGAGGATGTCTGGGAAGGCTTGGAGTTGTACTTGTAGCTGCACAACTGGCACTGGCTGGTAAGTCTCTAGCTAGCTATGGTGACCATATTATTTGATGTCAGCTAAATGTTCAGTGTCAGCTCAGGGCTGTTTGCTGGCAGCAGGAGGGAGAGAAACTCCATTCAGAGACGATAATGCCTCTCCTATCCTACCTAATGGAACTCAAGCTATCATCACCAGCTACAAGTTTGGATGCTGTGGCAACATCACTGCATGGCAGACTTATGTCCAACCTGGAGGTAGGAAGCATCAAAGAGCCTATGATATCACCTTCCAAGTCTGGAGGCCTTCATCAACAGTGCAGGCAAGTGGATGCTACAGTATGGTGGGAGAGAATATATTTACAAGTATATCACTTGGTGGTGGTGGTCTAGTAAGTGAGACTCCCAAGCCATCCAACATCCTTACTGTGCAGCGTGGAGATGTTGTAGGATATTTTACACTCAGCAGAAAAGACATTGGAAATGGAATACAACTGGATGGCAGTCAGAGTATTGATAGTGTGTGGTATGACACTATTACTGTGAGTAGTGGAACAACTTATTGTCCACCACTCCCAGTAGGAGCAGATCTTAGTGGAACTTTGAGGTCATCCACTAATGCAGCACCAATCCTCTCAGTGGGTGTGTGTAAGTGATCAACTACGTTAGCTATCAAGGTTGTTAGGACATTTTTGTAATGTTGACATCTATTATAATTTGCAGCTTCTTTCGCATGTCCATGCCCTCCAACTATATCACCATCATCTACTTCTTCACTGCCTCCTTCTACCACTACTACCGCAGCAGGTTCTTCTACCATTCTTAGCCCTGCCACAGATGCTGCAACACTTGCTAATACTGACACACCTACTACAAATATATTACCTTCATCCACTTCTTCACTGCCTCCTTCTACCACTACTACCTCTGCTAGTTCTTCTAACATTCTTAGCCCTGCCACAGATGCTGCAACACTTTCTAATACTGACACACCTACTACAAATATATTATCATCATCCACTTCTTCAATACATCCCTCTAGTGTGGCCACCACAACCACCTCTGATTCTGAAGGTAGTGGAGCCTTGAGCACTGCTGTAATAGCTAGTATTGCTGCTGTTGGGGGCTCAGCCCTCTTAATCACCTTACTTTGCACACTAGTCCTGGCTATCACTATAGCCAAGGTTAAATCCAAGAGACAAAGAACTTTGGTAGAAAACCCGTATACAGTGACTAATCAACAAGTCAACACACTTTCTACTGAGATGTTGGGAAATGAAGCATATATTATGACCACTTCCGATGAAGGCTATGCAAACACAATTAATATGGAATCTAACCTAGCCTATGGAACAGTGAACACAGGAAGTGAGGTAAACATCCTGTAATGACATGCCGGTATTACATACTTCCACAATAGGTATATATATACCACAGAAATACAAAAATGTGCTCCATTCTGTGTGAGGTAATTAACTGACCACCACCAACGTGCCCCATTACCTTGACCAAAAAAGGGAATCAAATAAACTCTGTTTGGTTCGTCCATGGTTAGCATACACCACATACCTGATGTAGGCAGACTATAATTTGAGTAAATAGCTATCAAGTTACTTAAACTGCTTCCATGACATGCAACGAAAAAGCCAGCATGCTGCCAATATGATCCTAGGTAGTATATTTAGTGAAGTGAGAGCTATTAATATATATACATGTAATATAATATGTTGGTTTTGCTCATTGTATCCACATTTAGGACCAGAACAGTGACTATGAAGAAATGCTTCCTGTTGAGCATCTTGCTCTACCCCTGCATTGATAATGTGAGGACAGAAACAAACTTTTGAGCAATGCTTACCCAATGTGCTGCTGCATTACACTACTCTGTCATGGACACCCTGCACACCTTTTGTTTGCACTAGGTAGGGGAGTGTGCCAGCCACTATATTTGTTTGCCCTGCCTTTTTTAAGGCTGATGGTAAGGCCACAGCAGATAAATTACTTGTTTCTCATCCAGGAAGTAATTCAATGTTGGCTGACACTAAAACTACAACACTGCAATTGTGTTTTGAAAAGTTCTGCTCGAAAAATAATTGTAAATTGTATTGTGTTTTTGAGGGTGAACTTTGACAAAATTGTGTGTGTGTGTGGGGTGGGTGGGGGGGGGGGTGGGGGGGGGGGGGTGGATGAGAAATAGGCAACGATCACAAAAATTAATGCATTGCACAACATTCAGACATTCAAACCACCAAACTTATAACTAGCTCAACATACTCTCAGTTGGCATAACAAAATTACATAAGCAACTTGAAATTTACTCTCTTACCACCATCAACTGTCAATGGCGTTCAAACGTCCAATTGTCCTTCTTGTCATAAATTTCCCATTTCTTATGGATAGCATCATTGCAGTAGTCTGTGCTCTCTTGTAGAGGTCCTCACCCTGTTTTTTAAATCACCTGAGGGAAGAAAATGAGGTTCACAGTCAACGTTGGCTACAGCTCTCCCAGAAAGATCTCAGGGAATGTTTGGCAGCTGCTTACAAACAGTTGCTAGTTGTTTTTGTTGTTTTTTCGGGTCATCGTTCATTAACACCTAAATGCGCTTACAGTGGTAAGTGGGTTAATCAATACATCATATCTGATCATCATTCATTAACACCTATATGAACTTACAGCGGTAAGAGAGTTAATCAGTATCTGATCACCGTTCATTAGAAGCAAAAGGAATAGCTACTCTGATGTACAGCTATAGATATCCCAATGAGCTCTCAGTTGACATAATAACACTACAATAATCTTCTCAATAATCAACTTGATTCTCTTAATATTTCGACTAGATGATCTAGCCTTAATCAAAAATCTACCCAATTAAATCCATTTTTTGTTACAACTCTATACTATACATTTGGTGGCATTGCAAAGGTAATATTCCAGCATGCTTGTTCCTTTTCAAAAAAAATTTGCATCATCTATAATACATTTGAAGTTGTGCCATAAAATATATATAGCCATATGAGAACAATTTACAAGGAGACCATTCAAATGACACAGGACCATTACAAAAATTAATGTCCAGCTGATTTCCACTGTGCATTACTATCAGCTTCATTCAAATCATCTCCGTTGAAGTTCCTCAGAAAGGAATGGGCATTTTAAAACTATGTACCTTTGTTGGGGGGAATACTCTTCGTCTTGCAATGGAAAACCCTTGTTGCACTTACATAGTCATACATGGAAAAGTATAATTCATGAAGTAGAGTGTGAGTATCAGGAACCACGCACAGTTTGCCACTGATAGCCTTCGTGGATGTCAGGTATTAGTGCACAGAAGTGATAAAGGTACGTTCATACTCCTGCTCCATCATGCAACACACTGAGAGGCAACTCATACTGGTGTGAATTCAATGAATACAAAATGTGCAATAAATATATCTCATCACAGAGGCTCGCAAGATTACACCACTCATCTGTAACACCCTACCAAGTTTCCATGCTTTTACTGAATATAACTCATTGTGAAGACTTTATGTGCTAATGGTGACAAACCAAAGTGTGTCTGAATTCAGCAAGTTTGGTTCTAGTGTTGTAGATGCTGATATTATTATTATATCAGCCACAACTGTATGGATTTAGGAATGTGCAGGTGATGAATGACACCCGACTGCATGAGTTCAGGAGACTGTATGCCCCAAATAACTAGGACCATATACCGACAAGGTTAAATTGTCTGATCACATTGCCTCCCTCCATGCAAAGCAGTCTTCAAACAAAAGCTGAAATGTACTAAATATGTATGTAGCATAAATATAGGAGTGGCACAGCCAGTTGACTTTGGGCTTGGTGGTTATGGGTGACTTGCAGATCATAAGGTTTGAGGGCCCTCTGATTCCAGCAAGCATTGGTACCATTGATATGGCTAGTGAGAGTAAAGAATCCGAATATGATAATGATGTTGCCATCTACAGCACGTCTTCAGATGAGCAGCAGGACACACTGATGAAGAATAAATAAAAGCATGTGACATACTGTGCATAATATATCCATCATATTTGTATAATCTTGTTTCTTTATACATACCAATCATTGTTGTGTTTGACAATAACTCAGCAATAACCCTTCAAGCAATCAGTCATCATTATCATGAAAGTTAAATATTCAAGCAGGAAGCAACATCTATATGTTAGCTTATTGCACATGAATGGTCCCACATATTATATAACTCATTGCAGGTGTGGTCCAGGAAGTTGATTCTTGCATTGGAAGTGAATTTATTCACAACTGTACAACCCCAGGCTAATCTTGCTCAGCTATTAACTCATGGTGTCAGAGTCTACCTACTAAAATGCCAATTATCTTCAACCCTGACTTATTACCAGCACCACATACAAATCTGTATACTCAATTATCGACATACTGATAATAATAATAATAATAATACTAATATTATAATAATACTAATAATGATAATGATGATAATACTACTACTACTACTACTACTACTACTACTAATAATAATAATAATAATAATAACGATAATAATAATAATAATAATAATATAATAGTAATAGTAATAATAATAATAATAATAGTAATAATAACAACAAAAACAACAATAATAATAATAATAATTAATAATAATAATAATAATAATAATAATAATAATAATAATAATAATAATAATAATAATAATAATAATAATAATAATAATAATAATAATAATAATAATAATAATAATAATAATATAGTAATAATAACAATAGTAATAATAACAACAATAACAAATGATAATAATAATGATAATGGATAATGACAATGATAATGACAATGATAATAATAACAACAACAATAAAAACTAAAGACTAGATAGAAACATGAATGTTGTGGCATTATGTAGACCAGTTCGTTGATTTTTCTTCTTTACAAACACAACTAAATGAATATACAAACTAACAATATTTAATAAGTAAGTATGGTCCAACACCATGGCCACCATGTTCACCAGACATGACCCTTCTTGAATTTTTTTTTAATGAGGGTATATATATAATAAATGTGTTCAGCTCACCAGTTCCTGATATCGAAACTTTGAAGGTAAGGATAATGGATATTTTGGCGATAGTGACTAAAGAGACATTAAAGAACACAGGACATGAAATTGAGTATCACTTATATAGACATTCTCTGGGCAATAAATGGAACACATGTTGAAGTTCATGAATAAAGGGTAAAAATATTTTTGTATTCCGGTATAATTTTCAAAAAAACCCATATGTTTGTACCCAAGGTTTTGTGTAACATATGTTTGAAATCAGGAAAAAATTCTATGCTCATCCTGTATATTATATATACCAAAATTATAAGTCTAGAATTTTTTGGTGTTATATGACTGTTCTTTTTTTGACCTATCAAACTAATATTGATCTTTTAGTTGTTGTTCTTGTGAAATTATTGCTTTAGTTTAATTGTTGGGTATGTGAATGCTGGTTGCTTTTTTGATGGAAGTTTGAATTTCAAACTAAAATTATTTTTCTAGCATAATTAACAGAACCCCATCATACGTAATTTAACAAACAGCTTCACTATGTTTAAGAGTCTATCTTCTTACTTTGAGTTGAGCCTTCAAGGCAATCCTGATCTCTCTAATAATGTACCCATTGTCACATGAACACCCAGGGTAATCGTACACTATGTAAATCATTGGTACCAGTCTCTCAGCTGAGAAGGATGGCCAAATTTTTCCTGGACATGTGTGTAAGTCCTGCAACTGGTCCAGTACTTGAACTTTTTCTTGAACCACCATTTATAACACAAGCATTAGGGCTATACTCCATTGGGTTGAATATGGAGTCTGGATTTATTAGTACATCATCCCATGAGTACAGAGTTCATCCCGAGGACCGCACACCTGAGACCAACTGAACAAGGGCACATCACATGTAAGTACAGAGCCATTACATTGGTGAAATGGGACAAGGGGGACTCAATTTCAGGATCATACGAACCTCATGCAACCAATGAGGGTGGGGGATACATCATTAGCCCTGATGAAGACACTGGCATGGCCTCAAAGGTTGTCTCAGAGCAATAGGACAGACTTTTATAAAGGTAGCGAATACTAATGAAATTTGATGAAATCATGTAGTCTAGGAACATCCTATACTGTGAACAAAACAAGTAGCAATACAAAGCTTCACAACATTTTCAGGTCTTCATGACAACTTAGAATCATATCTGCTCACAAATATCTGGATTTAAATGAAAATTTTGTGTGCATGCATCTTTCTATGAGAATGCCTACACATTAATACTGAAAATATTAACCATAATACACCGAGAACAATGTCAAACTTATGGACCTCTAAAATATGGACACATCTATATTCTCCCGATTTTGCATTTGTGACCTACTGTTTCCACTTACCTCACTCCTGGGATCTAAATGTTGTAGGATGGGAAGTTCTTGAAATTAGTGTAAGACTTCTACTCTATGATCACTACAGATCACTTTGTACCAAATGGCTTGTTTGGACATGGCCTCATTCTTTAAGCAAACACATAATCTATAAACTGCAGGAATGGACCTATTTGCTATATGTATGAACTGCATATTTATGTATTATACAGAGCTTAGACTTGAACTATCGTATGAACTTGGTCAGAGTTTTATGTGGTGTGATCTGGAGGTGTTCAAACTGAAAGGCATGTAGATCATAAGACTAGGAGCTTATTCACTAAAAAAATTATAATATTTGTTTAATGCATTAATGTAGATCACAGCTTGTTATTACAACTCACTAAACACTTATCTAGGCATGACCACTATATGTCACTTCAGAAGTGGTTGATCTTTGGTATAGGAAAGGAGGATAGGGGTAGTTGGAGAGGGAGGTGGGATGCAGAAGGAGTGGTGGGGAGGAAGGAGTGGGGACTATGATCATCTTATAATTATTGTTGTGTTAGTGACCACATAAAATTCATCATGGGGAGAAGAGCCACGCCTTCCTTGAAGAAGAAAGACACCTAGAAGACTAGAGGACGAGTGCAAAAAAAGCCAAACTGCCATTAAAATTCAATAATCCAGACATAATCTGGTCAAAATTCTTCTCCACCTCTCTACCCATTTGCTTGAAAATATGTCAATATGGATATTTGGGACTTGGGTATTCACGTGTACTCGATTCATCAACTAGCCTTTTTGGTGCCTTCCTTCTTCAAAGAAGGCATGCTTTTTCATCATTTTCCATAGATGTAATTTTAAGAAGAACTTAGCACAAAAATTAGAGCAGGGCCTTATAACTCATTTCTCCGTCCCTGTATGTAGTATATAGCCATGCCTACAGTTTTCTGCCTCAGGAAAGGGTGGCATCAAAAACAACCAGAGAAGTAATAAAAAAATTGCACAAATGTCAATCATTGGGTGTGTATAACTGTGAAACTAAGTGAGCACATGCTGGAATGCCACCGCCATGGGGGGATGGTGTTGTATATGCCATTGGCACATGATTCTTAGCAGACAGCTCCAACCTCACCACTAGCGCATGATCCACAGACATGCCAGCAGTTTAGCACGAGTTAGATATAAGTTGACTGTCTACGATCACCTTCCTTTAAGGAGGCTATAGTATACTGGTATATAAAATTACCTGTCATACCAAGGTTTAATAAATGATTGTGGTCCTGTGCATATGTTGTTGATAGCAGCGTAGTTATATTTTAACACAATATTTTAGAACAGATTATTGATTTTTTTCCTCTTTCTTTTTCTATACTAAGGTAATGTTTAAATTCTATTTTTGTTCAACGTTTTTATCTACTTGTTTTCTAGCCATGTATATTACGATGGAAAATCATAAGTGCATCTACTTTGATGTGTACTATATTCCATTATTTCAAAGAGGAGAGCAAAATTTTGTGTTCATGAACACCAAAAAAGTGTCATGGCACACCATATGTGTGTGTGGAGTTCCTACAATGCAGCTTGCAGAGATCATAGGTTTTATAAAATTATAACCAAGTTCGGTCATTCAAGACTAGAGCATCTAGTTGAAACATCGAGTGAATAAAATCTGAAGATGATTATTGAGAAGGTGATTTTAATGCTCTATTAGCTAGTTTCATGCAATATAGATGTAATTAGGACATGGAACATTTTTGTAACACAATAGTAGCAACCATGTGCAGACTTGCTATGTTGTCAAATTTGAACGGAACTCACAAAAGTGTAAACAGGAAACGGGCAAGTGAGAGCTACTACAAGGTCATTTATGTGAATTGTGGTTTTGGCTGAGATTTGTTTGTAGCTGTGGTAGTCCACTTGACATCCTCCCTCAGGCTCAAACTTCTCTGGTTACTTAGACCAGCTACCTCAGCCAGCAATAATGCATTCAAGAGAAAGATATCTGGGAAGTATTGGAGTTGTACTTGTAGCTGCACAACTGGCACTGTTTGGTAAGTCTCTAACTAGCTATGGTGAGACTGTATTATTTGATGTCAGCTAAATGTTCAGTGTCAGCTCAGGACTGTTTGCAGGCAGCAGGAGAGAGAGCACCTCCATTCAGAGATGATAATGGCTCACCTCGCCTGCCCAATGGAACTCAAGCCATCATCACCAGCTACAAGTTTAGATGCTGTGGCAACATCACTGCATGGCAGACTTATGTCGAACGTGGAGGTGTGAAGTCTCAAGGAGTCTATGACATCACCTTCCAAGTGTGGAGGCCTTCACCAACAGTGCAGGATACTGGGTGTTACAGTATTGTGGGACAGAATAGATACACAAGTCTATCACTTGGTGTGAGTGGGCTAGTAAGTGAGTCTCCAGAACCATCCAACATCCTCACTGTGCAGCCTGAGGATGTGGTGGGATACTTCACACTAAGCAGAAGAGGCACAGAAGATGGAATACAACTGGATGATAGCCTCAATAATGATAGCCTGTGGTACCACACTAGTATAACTGGAGGGTTTATTAATGAAATACTTGACTGTCCACTCCCAGTTGGGTCAGGTAGTGATAGGAGTTTGATGTCCTTTACTAATGCAGCACCAGTCCTCTCAGTGGAACTGTGTAAGTGATCATCTACCATAGCTTTCAACAATGTTTCTTTATGATATTATCGTTTCATTAAATTTGCAGCTCCTTACTTGTGTCCACCAACTCCCACTATATTACATTCATCCAGTTCTTCACTACCTCCATTATCCACTTCTTCAATGCCTCCATCATCGACTTCTTCATTATCTCCTTCATCCCCTTCTTCACTACTTCCTTCTACTACTGCTAATTCTGGAACATCTATTCCTCCTACCACAAATGCTGCCACCCTTGCAAATACAGCCACACAATTTAATCCTACTACCAAAATATTACCATCATCCCCTTCTTCAATACCTCCCTCTACCACTGCTAGTCCTGCCACCACAACCACCACTAATTCTGAAGGTAGTGGAGCCTTGAGCACTGCTGTAATAGCTAGTGTTGCTGTTGTTGGGGGCTCAGCTCTCTTACTCACCTTACTTTGCATGCTAGTCCTGGCTATCACTATAGCCAAAGCTAAGCACAAAAGACAAAGAACTTTGGCAGAAACACCCTCTGTAGTGGTTAACCAACGAGTCAACACACTATCTATGGAGATGCAGGGAAATGAAGCATATATGACCACGTCCCATACTATTGATGAATACATAATTAACACAGAATCGAACTTGGCCTATGGAACAAACACAGGAAGTGAGGTAAACATCCTAGTAATGATAGAGTTTATTAAATAATCCAACTTCCACAACAGGAAAATAGTTGTAGCACAATTCTGAGTGGGGTTAATCAGCTTGCTGCCATAAGAGTAGTCTGTGTCTAGAATTTGTCTTAACAAAATATGTAAACAGAGCTATTATCAAGATTAATGACTAGCATTATCTTATACTGGTGTAGGTGGGCCATAATTGACTATAATTAGAGTGAATAAGTTTTACAGTCATGGCCTGCTTGATTGAGAGGACTAAATGACTTAATGACTCTATAGTTATTCTCTTTACATCAGCATAAGAATGTAAAAAGCAATAATTGAATAACAATATTTTAAATGAGAACTTTCATGACTCCATTCCTATTTCAACAAACATTATAGGATCCTGTTGTTTAGTGCTCGGTAGTGATTAGTGCCTATAAGCTGTTAGGCGCTCCTTTGATTGTCATTATAAACCATCTTTGTCAACCGTCCCAAGGATGACTGTGAAGCATTTGTCTTGCAGCACACTGGCTCTACACATGCATATTAGAGCCAACTGCTGTTCGTTCTTGTGATGTGATCCATGGGGGATGGTTGAGAGGCACTATAACTCATGACTGGAGCAATGCAACAGACTTTAGCTAGAAATGGCTCCCAGCTTGCTTTAGTTCACGTAAAAGTTCCCTCCCTTTCTGCCACACTAAAAAATTATGTCTTAATAGAATGAAAGGGTGTGTGTTATTTAGAAAATGTATTGCTAGTGCCTATTCGCTGCTTGGCACATCAGGTCTTAAGATAACAGGGGCACTAAACAACAAACACTTATGGACAACACAATTCAACCTACACTAGTTCATGCATATAATTCTCATTACATGTTATATATAAAGATTCTAGCATAGACTGCCACTACAATCTTTGGTAGAGTATTTAACTGTTATTATACCCGTTTAACATGTGTCAACGTTTTGCTCATTATATCCACACAGGACCAGAACAATGAGTATGAAGAAATACATTATGCTGAGCCACTCTACTATACCTAAGTTTAAAGCTGCAGTGATCATAGAAACAAATTTTTGCCCAACATTTAGGAAATATTTACTTAAACTGTTATGCTGCATCATACTAACACCGTCATAGATACACTGCACAACCTCTATGTACACTAGTGGAACTGCTATGTTACAAAACTATATGTTTGAACTCTGAACAAACTCTCAGTTGACATAACAAATTACATTATTCCTGATAAAGATTAAAGCATCTAGTCTGAAAAAGTCTATGATTAAAGTGTGAATTTCAAACTTCAATTATTTTATCACACATATTTAGCAGAACATCATTGTTCATGAAATAGCAACACAAAAGTTCAGGCCTCTTAGGATCGGTTGAATTCCATGATTTAGGGGCCAACTTTGGGAGCATTTCTCACCTATTATGACATTTAGCATACAGATAGATTCAATTTAAAGATATTTAGTGAACGTCAAGGCTCTCGGGTTAGATTTGGTGGGGGTTCCAGGTTCCAGGTCACATGCACTTCAGCTCCTTGGGTTGGAGAAGTGCATGGATAGGCTGGTGGGCCCTCTAACTTGGCCCCGGCAAGCATTCAGATGGAGACTGACTTTCGTCTACCTGGAGAAGTGTTATTGCTAAGTCAGTTTGTGGGTGGGTAGATTCTTTCTGACTACAGACTTTTCCACTGGTCAAGATCTGAAACCATTGGTACAATATCATCGCATCTATGCAACCTTGCATGCATTCTCTGCCCTTAGTGCATGTATTGAGCACCTCCTGCTGCCCCACCCTTCATTAACTTTTTAACTTTAGTTAAATGGTGCCAAGCCTCTTGGGTTTATCTATGACCTTTAAATTGCCATTAGGTTTGGCAGGTGCGCTGGTTAAAGGCTCATGTGCTTCAGTTCCTCTCTATTTCATCCACCCTAGATTGGTTGGTTGAAGGTGTAAATTGGTGGAGGGTCCTCCCATCTGGCTTAATGTGTGTGGTCTTTCAGACTCTCATGCCAGCACTGATCCTGTACTTATCTACCTCTCTACTTGAATGTATCCATTTATCTGTGTAATCATCACAGGAGCCTTTCTACTAATGTTATGATGCAAGCCCCTGTCATTATTCTAGATTGTAACCACTATTCGGTGTTCCAGGTGACTTTGCCTCCACCAATGACTTGGCCACTAAGTAGAGCAACAACCCCAATGTTGAGTATATATGCAGCACTACCCCACTTGCCCAGGATCTTGATTAAGGAGTCCAACTTTCCCTGCGCTTAGCCTCTGTTGTTGCTGTTTTAATTCTGAAACAACGGCACGCATAATTCTTATAACCTCACTCCTTCCTTCAGCTATGTTCTGGGTTCTCTTATAGGCCTACTGCTTGTCAGTGGGTAACCGTGTCTCAGGACAAAAAAATGGAGCCCGGTATACCTTTATTTGTGATCATCGCTTACTCATATACCCAAGCACCACTGCTTCTGGGCAGAGTTTCATGCCTGTACTTCTCGGTACAACTGTCATGCCCCTCTGAAATACGGGATGTCTTTATGGTCACTTCCATGTAGGATGGCATCTTACACACTTTCTATGGTTACATGAATCTCCAGGTTGTATCGCCTGGCTGACCAAATCACTACCTCTCATGAGCTTAAGCATCCAAATAGGCACATATTATGCAACAGCTTAGTCACTGTATGTGGCCCTTGAATGTGTGAGCTGATTGCTCCCATACTAAAGTTTTCCAGTTGCTTCAAGATCCTCAGAGGGGAATTGGCAGGAAGGGTTTCCTCCGTGGGCCTGCTGTCTACTTCTAGAGATCTGTACCACATAACTCAGCTGTGGCCTGTCCGACATTCGAGGATTCACTTGCCCTATTGTTATTTGTGTGTATTTAATTGCTACTGGATATGACTTAATAGATGCCTAAACAAGTGGCAGATATTTCTTTCTGACACCGAGAAAGGGGTCAAATTTCCTACCCATTATACTGTTGTGCGGCATTTTTTCCTAGGAAATGGGGGGTTGGGGAGGGGGGAAGTAAAAAAAAAGAGGGAGGTCTAGGTGTCCGCACCCAGAATTTTGATGAGTGATGTTGCTTCTGACATTATTTGTGACATTTGAGACACTTGGCAAGCAATTACTTTATATACCTACTGCTATGTAAAGAATGCCATTTATAGGTAATAGGATCTGCTTCTTCAGTAGAGATTACACATGATCGTTCAATTGACACTCTTAGGCAGTGATCCAAAGTTCTCTGGAGAGATACACTGCCTTTGTAATATGTATATTCAACTCATTGTACTAAAACTATGCTCAATAGAGGCTGTGCCTAGAGGACACCATAGAATGATCCTTGCCAAGGTGGAAAGTAGGGGGAATGTGTCAGCAAGATAAACATTCTATTAGTTACTTGCAAAAAAAATTCACATAGATATTCAAGATCATTCTTTCCATCCTGTACCCTCAAGTAATTACAGGATATCTTCCACTCATCTTACACATCTGACAGTGAGAGACAAGAATCGAAAGATAAGTAATCTGTGTGGAACCATAGGTGAAGTCACTGGCGGGTTCAAAAATGGTAGTATTTGTGCACGATTTAATGATACTGTCATTTAAGTGCAGCTTCAAGCTGTCAGACAATGCAGTGATAAAATGCTTTAAGAGCTTAGTGTGAATTTCTTCATCAGTCATGCTAAACCTGTCCATTGGCAAAATGTTGCTGAAGCTTTAATGATAGCTTATTGAAGAGCATACACCCAACCTCACTAGAAAGATCTCCTGAGCCTTGGTAATGTGTTGCATTAGTTATAGCAGCCTTGACTGCTCTGTAGTGGGATGTTCATCTAGCATCTCCAGCATGTACTAGGGACAAATTTGAATCTTGTAATCGTGCACTTTCCAAAGTACATGAGTATTAGTCACACAAAAACAGTACTAGGTGTTAGTTGTAGAAAATAGTTGTTGAATTGGTTTAAATTTCTGACATTGCAAATTGTAAAAGATGGCTTTGGCAAATGTATATACTGTGTGTCAGGGCATTTCTCTTCTTGAAGATGTGCCTGAACACCTGACCTGTCACCAATGTCAACTCCTCTAATCTACAATGTCGAAATGATTGCTTCAGTGATAGTTTGTGAAGTTGTGTCTGGAACTGTCAATAATTTCAGAAAATAGTCAGTTGTAGCTACACCCTGCACTGGTTATACATAGCGATAGCTCTGTTCTGGTTATAAGATCTGTTCAGTTGCTTCGTCACCCATCCAAATTAACATGAGTGAAG
This sequence comes from Cladorhizidae sp. MBARI D1340-BT2, assembly GCA_028752905.1. Lineage (NCBI taxonomy): Eukaryota > Metazoa > Porifera > Demospongiae > Poecilosclerida > Cladorhizidae > Cladorhizidae sp. MBARI D1340-BT2. Next base: position 7,049,518 of record JAQNBH010000014.1, on the reverse strand, counting down.
AAAATAGTTTAGATAGGGTCTTGCTTTTACCATATCTGTAGAAGCTATGATAAAGTTTGATAGCTCATGGAAAACTTGAACATTTGTTTGTGAATTGATTGGATATTGAGTTTAAATCACATCTGTTGGTTTGTGTAATACATTGCCAAAAAAGTGTCTCAACTGGATTAGCAAAGTCAATTGAACCATAACTTCTAGTTGACACATACGATGCATGTGGACCTTGTCATTGTATCAGCAAATTCCTTCAAGTGATCAAATACAATTGTTTGGGCCATCCATGCTGACCAATAGAAATTGGCTACACTAATGCATGTTTTGTATGAGGACTGGCCTCCTGGTCTGCACTACTGCTCCCTAGCATTCTTGTCATACCAGGCCTTATGGTCTGCTTGTGCAGTAGTGAGATTCTCCCTGGCCAGCTCTGACATCTGCTTAAATCTCTCCCATATCATCAGTACATGTGAGATGACACTCTCACTAGTCTACTCTCCTCATCTGCTACCTAAGTCTCCAGCAACACAGTTCAGGGCCTAAGCTCCTATGAGCCATAAAGTAGATCAAATGGGGAGAAACCAGTAGAAGGTTGTGGAACCTCATGGAATGCAAACAGCACTTAAGGTAGTAACTTATCGCAATCCTTTGCTTCTGTGATGGCATATATACTTAACGCTGTCCTCTCTGTTTTCTGTCTTACTTTTTAGCTCCTCCTGATGAAGGCTAGAGTATCTTTAGCTGAAACATTGACAAGCAGATTGTTGGGGAACAATCTTGCCCCAACGTAAGCTACACACCCAACTTGAGCTCAACGAGCCAATCCAGTCAGAGTGGTAGGTATGCTGCCACCAGAGTCAAGTCTTACTATATACCCCCTTCTCCCAAGAGATAAGGTTTTTATTCCTTATAATAAAAAGTAGGTTAAAAGTAGAATAGCAAGACAGTGACTAGTCACATGCTCAGCTGGGTTTTTTATAGGCTCCAGCAGAGCTACTAAAAATGACCAAATAAGGAAATACATGTGTGTGTGTGCAGGGTTCGTGTTGGGTTCAGTTTACAATCGGCATATGCCATTGACTAATTTACACATAAGAAACTAAGGATGAAAACAGAAATCAAGGCTGACATGAATATGATACAATTTTAATATCTATTCAACACGCATTCACTACAACACGTAACTGTTTATTATTTCTAATGTCCCTGAGTTTCAGTCTGGGGCATAACACTCCCCCCCCTCCTCTGGAGGCCGGAGGCCATGTGAGAAGGAAGTGGAATTGGTTGTTGGCCAGGGCGGGAGAGCCCATCTGCGTTTCCATTTTTGGATCCAGGTCTGTATTTCACTGTGTAGTCGATAGGCTGTAGTCTCAAAGCCCACCTGGCAAGTTTCCCATTAGCTATGGGGCAAGAAGTTGCTGCTTTGCTCCCAAAACCATCTAGAGCAACTGTCTCATTAGGCATCCAGAAGTAAAGTATCACACTCAGTGTTACCAACCTTCCCTTGTACAAAGGCTAGTCGACATTCTTTCCACTTGGCACTAATCCTCCTCACTCGTCTAGGGCAATCTGGTCATTTGTGTCCCGGCTGTTGACTATGGTAGCACACGACTGGGCGTGCTCCATTCTCCTGTGATGAGAGACAAGTGGAAGTCGACTTGTGCTTTTCCTGACCTGATGCACCATCAGTCTTGGTCGTACTCCGTGTACCTTGCTCCCTCCTCCACTCACTTCTGCTAGAGTGATCACTGTCTCTGCGTTCGAAGCAGGAGTTGTAGGTGTCTCCTTCGCGATGGTCATATCGAGAAGCATATGTTGGCTTGGCCTTCCATGGGTGAAGTGTCTGGAATTCAGAGGCTAAATGGGCTTCCTCCATTGCAGTCATTGGATTATGTCCTAGGACAAAGGTACTGACATCCGAGGGCAAAGTAGAGGTATAATTATTTAGAAAGAGTAATCATAGCTATAGCATCAATAATGGACTTACACCCGTCAAGTCCTCGCTTGATCTTGAACTCTATCCTGATGATGAATTCTTCAGGGGATTCTCCTTGCCGTTTCCTCAGGGTCCACCAGTCCTTACTGGCTTGCTGCACTGTGTCTCCAAAAGCATCTAGAAGAACCATCTTGATAGCCTCATAATCATCCTTCAAGTGCGCAGAGACTGGCAGTATATACAGAGGAAGCCTTCCCAGTCAGATAGAGAGGCAACAGCTCTGCCCAGCGAGCTCTCGGTTCTTTGTTGCATGTCAAGGCTTGCTCAAACTTCCAAAGAAAATCTGTAGGTTTCTCATCATCCGTCCACTTGGGAATGTTGTCTACTTTTCGATCAGTTTCTCTGTCTGGGTCTGGTGTGCTTGTTCATGCTCTTTATACTCCTGGCGTCTCCTTTCCACATCTTGTTGATATATCTTTTCGTCCTCTCTCCGCAGCTCCAGACGACGCTTTTCCTCATTTTCCCTACGTCGTCTTCTCTACGTGTGGCGTCACGTTGATCCATGCTCTCAATGAGCATCTTGATTGAGTCTCAGCCAGGAGCGCCAATAGACTGAGACTGTGGTTTCGTGATAGGTTCATGTTCCTGATCACCCATCTCTGATGCAGACAAAGTTTCACCGAGTCATGGGTCACGGCGACCGGCTTCTTGAGCTTCTGCTGACGAGACATCTTCCAAGTGCAATTTGTTCTCAAAAGAAGAACAGAGAATAAACAATAGTAGCTAAAGGCTTACAGCTTTCAATGAGTGATAGTTTGTTTCAGTAACTGCTGCGCCAAGTGTTGGGGAACAATCTTGCCCCAACGTATGCTACACACCAAACTTGAGCTCAACAAGCAAATCCAGTCAGAGTGGAAGGTATGCTGCCACCAGAGTCAAGTCTTACTACTCTTACTACCCCCTTCCACCAAGAGATAAGGTTTTTATTCCTTATAATAAAAAGTAGGTTAAAAGTAGAACAGCAAGACAGAACTGACTAGTCACGTGCTCAGCTGGGGCTTTTATAGGCTCCAGCAGAGCTACTAAAAAGACCAAATAAGGAAATACATGTGTGTGTGTTCAGGGTTCGTGTTGGGTTCAGTTTGCAATTGGCATATGCCATTGGCTAATTTACATATAGGAAACTAAGGATGAAAACAGAAATCAAGGCTGACATGAACATGATACAATTTTAATATCTATACAACACGCATTCACTACAACCCATAACTGTTTATTATTTCTAATGTCCCTGAGCTTCAGTCTGGGGCATAACACAGATTTTGAGTTGACGTTGAGAAATTGCTGATACCTTACCAAAATTATACACCTCTTCTCAAAGTCTGGGACCTAAATCTCGGGATAATTATGTCACTAAATATCAAGGTTCTAACTCATCTGAGTTTGACACCTGAAACACACACACACAAACCACAGACAAACACAAGCATGCACACACACCACACACACCACACATACATGTAAACACTCAGACACACACACACACACTCACACACATATAGATATACACAGACACACAATATAAAGGCCACAATCAAATGCACGCAAAAATGCATTCTCTGCAGTAAAGTAAGGCATGTGCCTTCTTGGCACACTATTGACTGTTCACAGGCAGAAACTTAAGCATCACAGTTCTCGAGTTTATCACTCTAGAAGTGCAAACACCATAGTTTAGCATTAGCACTATGTTCGCATGTACTTAAGCAGCTGTGGCATCTATTACGCACATTTATACCACAATGTATAGCTTTAGCACTGCATATAGAAAATAGACCTATCCATTTAAGGAGAAGGGGGCAGTACCTTCAAATACAAATGCTTACAAAAACTTGGCTTACAAAAGGAGCTCCAGATACTCTGCATACTTCACTCTATGAACTTAATATATAGCTTGTATAGTGCCAAAGTTACACGCAATCAAATTTGGTGACCTCAAAACCCGCTGAATTCCCTTCAGTTGTGGCTCCTTGATAAACATGCTATTTGTGGCTAGAGGAAGCCTACAAAATATGGTGAAAGCATGGGTGCTAATATTCAAAATTTATTTTTAGCACCTACCCTTGACTACGTAGTCGCAGTTTAGTACCTAAGAAAACACTGAGTAAGGAGGATTGAATTTAACTTTGGTATGGTTATACCTATGCAAGATCGTTAGAGATGGGGAACAAGCCCCATTAACAACAACCAACTATTCCCTGTAATTTAGATAATTGTGGACCCAATTTATGATGTGAGGATCAAGATTCAGGGTTTGTTAAGCAGAGGGGAGTGTGAAATGGAATCAACGGCTTTGCACAGATCGAAAAAGATCAAGCACATATCATAACCGGTTGAGAACTGCATTCGTAAATGATAGCAGTGCTGAAGTGGTAGACTTGCCAGGGGAGAATCTCCATTGGCATTGAGAAATGGGTGAATATTTCTTGAGGTGCTCTGAGATGAGTTTATGAATGATCCTCTCTAGGAGCTTGCTATAACTGATAAAATTGATATAGGTCTGTAGTTAGCAGGATTTGTTTTTCACCCCTTTTGAAAATAGGAATGACCCTGGCCTGTTTCCAACTGCTAGGTATGGTTCCAGTATGAATATAGAGTTTGAATAGCTTGATAGTGCTTGGCAGTGGCGTAGGAGGGGGGGGGGGCTCCAGGGGCTAGAGCCCCCCCCATAATTTCAGGTAATCTAAATTGGTTCTCATCAATGCAAAATGTGGTTAGCTATGCTATCTGGTCAATTCAAGACAGTTTGTTATTGTAGCTATATAGTAGATTTTAGTTAGTCATTCAATCATAAAATATCAATAATATCTTAATAGCTAGTGTGCAGATAGCTATAATTATACTCAGTCTCACTCTCATTAGAACTATTCTAGTAATCAACAAGGAATGATATCAGGAGAGTGAGTTCATATGAACCACAATCATTAATGAGATCAACCACCACCACATAGTGTGATAATTAGCTATGTACTACTTTACACTATCAGGCATGCCATGTGCTCAATTTGGAACTCATCTTGAAAGCTATGACCCAAGCTAAGATTTCAACTTTCTTTGCTTCAAAAAGCAAGGCATAGCTCTGGCTCTACTGGTGGTAAGTAGTCTACCTAGTAGTTAACTAGCTAACCACAGAACACTCTCGAATATAGATCCTTCTGATCCTCACCAATCTCTGTCATCAAGTACAAGAAGTTCCCAGAATGACAGTGATCAAGAATGTGCTCACTCATCTGTGTTAGATACATGCTCTCAGTGTGAGTGTCCTTGCTGTACAGGGAAAGGCCCACCCAGTCAACCAGTTGATGCTGAGGAATCATCTAGGAATGTTTATTCGCATCACAGCCAGTTGAACAAGAAGAAAACCTATAGTTGATCTCTACAAACAAGTTGGTATAAAAGGTACCTGTGGATTACAGTGTGTACCACAAGTTACAAAATATTTTGTCACACGTGTCGATTAGCAAAGTGTAATGGTCTCATTATTTTTTTTAAATGCCAACTGAGTTGCTTTATTGAAGAGGGATTTTGTAATTGGAAGAAGGCAATAGCAAAGATGGATGAGCATGAAATAAGTGGAATGCACCAAGAAGCTGTAATGAAGTTAGCTGCACAGTCACGTTGTACTGATGTACGTGCACAGCTTAGTGCTCAGATTTCATCTGATCAAAAGCAGCATCAATTTATGTTATTGAAACTACTTTCAAGTATTTGTTTTTTTGGCTCGTCAAGGTTTTCTGCTATCATGAAGATGTTCAGTCAATAGAGGGTAACTTATATAAACTCCTTTTGCTGAGAGCAGAGGACTGTCCGGAATTAAAGGTCTGGGTGTATCAGAAGGAATATATATCTCCTGAAATAGTCAATGAAATAATTGCCATTATGGGAAACACAGTACTTCGTAAGATTTTAACACTTATTAAAACCAGCAAAATCTTCTCCATTATTGCAGATGAAGCAACTGCTGTTTCTCGAAATGAACGGATGTGTTTATCCATTCGATGGACAGATGATGACTATCAGATCTATGAAGAACCCCTTGGTTTGGTTCAATTGCCAGACACCAAGGCCTGCACAATATTTAGTGTTATTAAAGATCTTTTAATTAGGTGCGGTCAAGCTTTTGATGGTGCAGCAAATATGGGTGGTGTGAGGAATGGGGTGCAAGCTTTGATAAAAAAGGAAGAGAATCGTCCATTGTATGTACATTGTCTAGCACATAGCCTGAATTTATGTGTACAGTGTGTTGCAAAACGATGTGAGCTAATTCGAGATGTCATGGATTTCACCTATGCATTACTGCAACTCATTACGTTTTCACCCAAGCGACTCACTCTTTTTGACAGCATCAGAAAGCAAGTAGCCCTAGGGAGTGAAGTATCTCCTCCTTCATTGAGAGATCTGTGTCCAACCAGATGGACTCTCAGAAACCGTTCAATTGATAGCATTCTACATAATTATAGCAACCTCACTGCCACACTGGAAGAAGTTGCAAAGGGAAGTGATGGATATTCTGCAAAGGGCAATGGATTGCTTCATCGTATGGAAACGTTTCATATCTTCTTCGGATTAAAGTTGGCACATTTGATATTCAGTGCATCTGAACAATTCAGTACCAATCTCCAAGCAAAAGATACAACTGTACAAGAAGCCACACAAGGAGCAGATCTTCTTGTTGCTCATTATCGGTCACTGCGTACTGAGTCCAGATTTAACCTATTTTATGATGATGTTCTTGAGAAATCTTCTGGACTCACAGATGAGCCCTCTCTGCCAAGGTATTGAAAAAGGCCAAAACGGGCTGGATGATGGTGAAGAGCCATATCGCTATCATGAACCCAAGGAGAAGTACAGACACATATATTTTTATGCATTAGAGCTTGTAAAAGAGGAAGTGGAGAGAAGATTTGATCAAGCTGATTTTCAAATGATTCAGAAGCTAGAGTCTCTATTGCTAATGAAAAGACTTTACAGCCAGACGAGTCTCTATTGCAGTATCTCAAAAAGACATTTGCAGAGATCGATACGTTTCCCAGTTGCCAATGGTAGCTGACATGCCAATGGTAGCTGACATGGTAAAGAATGCATTTCAACATGCTCCAATGTTGTCGGTAACAAGTGTAAGGTCAATTGCTGCAGGCATGAATCAGAGTAACATATATAAGATAATGCTTAGCGAAGTTGACATTGTTCTGAAAATATACTTCACGTTTCCAGTAACAACTGCAACGGCTGAGCGATCCTTTTCCTCATTATGTAGGCTCAAAACTTATCTACGAAGCACCATGAGTCGATCTAGGTTGAACAATCTATTCATGTTGTATGTTCACCAGGACAAAACTGATGAATTGGACCTATCCTTTATAGCTAAAGAATTTGTATGCGTTAACCAACATAGATGTAACTATTTTGGAAAACATTATTAAGATTTTTGGTGTGTATTCATAGAGTAATATATACAGGAAAATTTGGTGCCCCCCCAATGTAAAACATCTTCCTACGCCCCTGGTGCTTGGAACAATACTAAAGGTGGTGGCCTTGAGCATTGTGGTACCGTAGCTATATTGCCAAGTCCAGTTGCTTTTCTCAGTCAAAAGCTGTGATTAGGTCATAAACCTGATCATCTGTGGCAGAGCAATTCAGATGGGATGGTATGAGGATCAGTCTGACAAGGTGGATTTCAGTAGCCATTAAGGTTGGGGATTGGTTGAAGTTATTGTGAAAGTGCTGATTAAGTAACTGGGCTTCGTCTTCATCTGGGGAGAAGAGCACATAATTGCAAGCAAGTGAAGGCATGGTTGACTCATTTTGGAAATCGACTTAATCAATTTCCAAAATGTGTTAGCATTAACAGAATGTAGTCTTGAGAGATATGTTGCTTTTGAAATTCTGGTGGCATAAACAACAGCGTTCCTGACAAGTTTGCATTCTCTTAATTTACAAACACTATCAGTAAGCAGTGAACAAGATGTTCCTTCTGCGAATTCCAAGGTAAGCTTCTACGAGATGACAATACATCCATGACGTTTTTATGCAAGACATCCCAGAAATCATTTATACCCATCAACATTGACCTCCACCAATCAATCTGATCGAGGAGGTTACCAGCTTAATTAAAATTGGCCTTTTGGTAACCAAATGGGTCTAGATGAAGGAAAGGGTGACCTTGGAATGGAGGAACAAAATGACAAGAGAAAACCATGATAGTCAAAGGAACTAAGAGGAAGACTAGTGGAGCATAATATGAGTAATGAGGGAGTTAAAACAAATGCCAGGTCAATGATAGTGATTACCATTTGAGTTAAAATGTGTGTAATCTTTAACAACTTGGTAAAGTGAAAAACTAGAAGTAATGGAGGACAACTTTGAAAACAGAGGGTGACAGTGGTTAGAGAAATCTATATTGAAGTCACCAACCATGATCAGTATTGACCTCCAATCAATCTTATCCAGGCAGCTAAATTAAAATTGGCCTTTTGGTAACCAAATGAGTCTACATGAAGGAAAGGGTGACCTTGGAATGGAGGAACAAAATGACAAGAGAAAACCATGACGGTCGAAGGAACTAAGAGGAGGACTAGTGGAGCATGATATGAGTAATGAGGGAGCTGAAACAAAAGCCAGGTCAGTGATCGAGTGGTGACCACTTGAGTTAAAATGTGTGTAATCTTTAATAACTTGGTAAAGTAAAGAACTAGAAGTAATGGAGAGTATCCTTGAAAACAGTGGGTGACAGAGGTTAGAGAAATCTATATTGAAGTCACCAACCAGATAAAGATGGAGAAAATGCTTACATTAAGACTGTATAGTGTAGAAAAATAGGCATCACTACAGCTGGTGGACACAGACAGAGAACTTACACTAATTATAATTTTAAGATACAATGATATATTAAAATTAGAGTTGCCAGTCGAACAAAATATTGTATGTGAGTAGTGAACTAATGTACATGGCAACTCCCACACCATATCTTTTTCTATCAAGCCTAACAACACAGTTGCAATGAAGATGAATTTCATTGTCGGGAATATTGTCATCTAGTCATGTTTCTGAGACACAATTTACATGAGGATTATGAAATGAGAGTTTCTGCCTGTAATTAACCATGTTTGGGATACAAAGATCTGGCATTATAGTGGAGCAGAGAAACATTATGGCGCTTTGTTAAGTTTGGGTTACAAGTCGATATAACAGAGGACTTACTGACAGGTGAGGAACGGGTCATTGGGTCATTAGTGTTCAGAAGATACATCTGCATGGGTTGACTGTCAATCTGAATTGCTCTGGCCTTGAAGTAAAGACAAAGAAGGGAGGAATCCATCCAAGTTGGTTACTACATAGGTGGGGAGAGAGACCGTTTCACAACCTTTAGTTCACTCTTCATTTTTCGAAGCCTGGCTCTAAGATGGTATTCTTCTTCAGCCTGTGCACAGGTTGAGTCAATAAACATCCTTTCATGTAGCTTCATGGCAGAGGAGTTTGGCCTTTTGTAGGAATTCTCATCCTTTGCCTGCCCCAATCTTTACTCTGAGTCGAACTGGTTTTCCATCTCTCTTCTTAGCCTCAAAACAAGAGATTTCCACATCAGCCAGGTCAACCTTCAGAGTAGGTGCTATGGTAGTCACTGTTGTGATAGTGCCTCTTATCACTTACACTCTCTCACACACACACAATGCACACACACACACACAATACACACACACACACAATACACACACTGACACACAATACACACACGCACACACAATACACACACACAATTCTCCTCTTCCACCAGTGCAGGATACAGTCATCATCGTATCAAGTATGATAAAGCCAAACTGAGCATTTATGGCAAGCTACTGGGCCAGCACAGTTTGCACAGAGGCCTGCAATTTTGGAAAGTATTCACCTTGAAATCAAATTATTTTCATCATTTACCACAAATTAATATCTTCTGTAAATACGTATTTCTGTTCATATTTCAGATAACTCTTTTCAGAATATTCATAACTGTGGCTTCTAGAGCAAACCCACTGCTTATTGAACCGTGTTAGCTTCTATTTAACCATAGTTCTGTTTTCTGTATAAGCGGCGCAAACCCACTGCTTATTGAACCATGTTAGCTTCTATTTAACCATAGTTCTGTTTTCTGTATAAGCGGCACCACACACTTACCTGGCCAGCCAGTTTTCTTTCCTCCAACTAAGAATCTGCTGTTGATTTCTCGTAACCATTATTAAGCCCGCATTATTTATAGCGCATGTCCATGACATGTAAGTGAATAGCTACATCATTGAAACTTGCGCCATGCGCTGGCCTGAAGGAAAGTGGTAGGTCCATAGGTGATTTGTGTGTTGTAATTTATGGGAGATATGTTTAGTCATTCATACTACTAGAGGACATGGAGTTTCAAGAAAGAGTATTTATTGTACTGTTGATCATGTAGACTGTTGTTAGTGTTAGTTAGGTGTCCAATAATGGTAGTCTATGTTCCGATTCACCAACAAATTCATTAGCCACATCAATTTCATCAGTATGATATTTATGTACATGCAAGATCATAAGGTTGTTCAGTTGTTCTTTTTTGGTGTGTCATGGCTTCGAAAGTATCATATTCATCCTGCGTATTGGGACCCATCATAGTTGGGATATGTAAAAAGCCAGAAAACTCATGAATATAATTAATATAGATTGTTATTAGTGTTAGTTACTGTCTCACACTGTGCTGTAGTATATATGGTGGCCTTAACAGGCTCAGAAGTATCAATCATTAATATACACTAACCTGTCATTTGTTAATCGCCGATATAAGTTTTATCTGCAGGTCTTTTGGATGCGAGTGTTACACACACACATCCATACATTTAATTTTCAATTATCTATTGTGTATAAGCAATTGTTGATCACAACTAGGTTCTGTGCATACACTACTAAGATAAGTTGTTTGCTTCAGGTTATCACACCTCTTCGTGAATGCCCACTCCTTTAAGAACTATCAGTGATGTCTGAGAAGATTCAGCTCGCAACACTTAGTGGTCTGTCTCCAGGAGCGGATCCAGGATTTTTGAGAGTAGGGCGGGGGCAAAGAAGGAAGAAAGGTTAATGTAGCATGGCTCCGAAGATATCTTGATGATAAAATATTATTGCCAGTCCATTAAGACGTTCCTGTCCCATGGTTCTCCTTAATGCGACTTTATTAGCCTGAGCATGCTGATTGGGCATTCACACTCGCAACTCGTAACTGGTGGAGTACCCATTATACTCAAAAGAGATGTGAATATTGAGGAAAAGGTTAGAGTTAGTATGTGCTAGGGTCTTCTCTGGGGTATCAAGTTCAGAAGCAACTTCACTGTCAGCTTTCCATTTGTGTTTCCATAAGTCAAGCTCTGAATCAAAGATAGATTACCACTATAAAACTTCAAAACACTTTCTACCTGTTGTCTGTTCAATATTGCAGCATCTTTCATAACAGCTGATGGTAAAAGATGCATAAATTCAACAACATTTTTTTAAGAAGATTCGTCAAATCGATTGTTAGCTCAACTATCAAGTGATCCAACAATGGAATTATAAGATTCCGGCAGTAATATTCTTAGTAGTTCTCAGTGCTTTTTTTTTGCTTCATGGTACACCCAAGCATTACATTGAATTCACATTGAATCGAAGACTCTGCATGGCATTCATAACAGTTTCCACTTCACGATAAGCTCGTGCAATATCTGTATATCGGCCTTGAAGCTTTACACTTAATCCCTTTGTGTATGCCAATACCCTCAGAATAGCTTGCAGTGTTACAAGAAATGGAAACTGTGATTGAGCTCAGAGAAGGGACGAGCATCAGAACATTAATCTCTGTTCAACTCTTTTGTACTAAGTGAAATTGCTTCTAACCAACAAACTATAGGAAGATAAAGATCAGAGAATACCTCAAAAGCCTTGTGGCGCTCCACCCATCTAGTGTGACACAGTTGTTTAGCTTCTTTCATTTTTCACATTCTAGTGTGTCATCAATCCATTTCTCTAGTGACAGCTGCCTTTTGTTAGAGTTAGAAAAAAACCAAGCAATTTTATCAGCTGTGTCCATCATGTTACTGACCTCCCTGATATTGCAACACTTTACTACACAGAGGTTTAATCTGTGAATTGCAAAGTGCATGTATAGTGCTTTGGAATGAATAGATGTTATTCGTGAAGATGCTCACCTATATCTGCCTGCCATTGCACCAGCTCCATCAAATGCTTGACCTCGTAATAACTGTGGGTGCAACTGCCAATCAGTCAATTGAGTGATGATGTCATTAGCAATAGCCTCACCAGTAACACCAGAAAGACATTTATAAAAAACCCAAAACTTCTCTTGTGGCTTGCCATGTCTAAGTACCGAACACTTATTGACAGTTGCTCATTATTGGCAGAGTCAGTTGCCTCATCTGCAATGACTGAAAAGTACCTTGCATTTTGAATCTTTAGTTACCACACAATATAACCGTAGCTGTGATTGATCTCAATTTCATTTTGTCTCAGCTATTAGTTTAGCATGTCTAGAATTGATCTGCTGATGTAAACCTACAGCCTGATTTTGTTGTATAGCACAGAAAGTAGGGCCCTTTCCACAGCATCTTGATGAGATTCTCGTCCTCGTTAGCCAAAATGTTCACTAAGCTTTTCTTTTGCTTTCTTCAAGTTTATAAGAGGTCGCTAAGACACCAAGTTCTTGCTCACACTATGCAAATAGCACACAAAATTTACAGTAACCCTCATCATCTACCGCAGAGTAAGCAAAACCATTATATTCTTCAAACCAATTGATCTGAAATCGTCTATTACGGTCACCAAACTTATGAACTGGAAAATTATAGGAACAAAGTGGTGCTTAAGAAGATAAAAAAATTCATCATCTGTCAGCCCTCGCTCTGATTGCAACTGTACCACACGACCAAAATCACCTGAATAAATTACAGGACCCATAGAGCATGAACTTTCAGAGTTACTCTGTATCACTTCGGTTACATGAACACAGCCATCAGTACTACCACTATATCCAGGGCCATTTTAAGGAGCACGCTCATTAGTTCTAGTTCACCTAAGGCTGAATCAGAATCGATGCTCATATCCTTGTTAAGGGAGTCTGAGTCTGGAATAGTGCCATCATCAGTGGCAGGAGTGTATAATATTATTAACAAAGATTTATTTTAAAGAAAGTAACTAAGAAGTAATTTACCTGGAGGAACTTGGAGGGAAGAAGTGTGGAGTATGTTCATGCTACGAGTCTTGCAGATTTTCCTGGTAGCTAGCCTTACTAACTTAGCTATTTTACTAGACATGGTAGCTAAAGACAAGTTACATGTAGCGAGCAGCTGGATTTGCATTGGTGTGTCGTTTGTCAACACTTGATGGTTTGGAGGTTTGGCAGTTGTGGTTTGTTAACCCTTGAACTTGACCTGTGGTGCATGTTTACACACAGCTGGCATATGCCTTGTTAGAGCAGATGAGATATTCCCCCAAACTACAATAATAGGAATTGGAGGGAGGGGCCCTTGGATCCGCCCCTGGTCTCATCAGTAGCCAGCTTGCATTGCCAGACAATGGTGGTGCTTCTGATTCTCGTTGATGTAACTTTTCATGGAAATCTGCTGCCTTCTCTCTTAGCAATGGTCAACTGACTGGAGTGCCTCCTCCCTTTTCTGAATGAACCATAGTCAGATATAGAGCGCTTACAAGCTGTTCGCCTTTCGCAAGACTATCAAGGGTGCATGCAAACTCTTGAAGTTTGGCTTCATACCTTCCGATCTCCTTTGTCTCTTACTCATCTGTGAGTCCAGTTCGAGTGGTTCCTTAGGATTTCTTGCCAAAGATGTTTGAATTTTCCTTTTTATTCACTAGTCAACTCAGCTAGATTGTAAACCCTCGCATAACCACTTGTAAAACATGGTAATGATCATACAAAGGAAAATTAGTTGGATGGGACGGAGAGATTCTTCAGTAGTCAGGAACTGCTAGTGAAGGAGGTACATCAGCCTAGCTCCAAAGTGTGAGCAGTTCAATTCAGATTGTGGAATCTTGCCTGGCTGCTGGAGGGCCACTCTCAAGAGCCTGAACTTATACCACAACCACCATAATTATTCTGTACTCAGTTGTTTATCATTCTTTGTTGATGTTTTAATATTTAGCATGTCTTTTCATTTTCCTTTCATTTTATTATTGTTGTTGTTGTTGTTATTATTATTATTACAATTATTATTATTATCATTATTATTATTATTATTAGTAGTAGTAGTAGTAGTAGTAGTATTACCATTATCTCTATTATTATTATTAGTAGTAGTAGTAGTAGTATTACCATTATTATTATTATTATTAAAAGTAGTAGTAGTAGTAGTACTGCCATTATTATTATTATTCTAACATTTTATTTGTTAGCTATTATTATTATCTTTATTTTATTTTTCTAATCCGGTTCATGTGCTGGATGCATGTGCCAAGGTGTGGTTTATATCATGTGGTGAATGGCTAGTTACCGGTATATGACAACCTCATGTGATGAAGTCTAGAGCATCTAGTCTAGCTGTCAAGGGAGTTAAATTCAAGTTAATTATTGAGAAGGTCATTGTAATTTCGTTATGTCAACTGCGTTTATTGGAAGTTTATGAAGCTAGATATAATAACACAAAAGTATTTAATAAATAATCCCTGAATAATCATGTTATAATACTTGAACATGCCATTCATAGGGGCTCACTCCTTCTTTTATAGCTGATGAGAGTTTGTGTGCCTCCTTAAAGAATGAAAATTGTTGTCCAAAAAAGCCACGCAAGGAAAATAACCCACATCAGTCAAAAGATAGAAGTGATACTTTAGCAAGACCCTAAGGATTTCAACTTATGGAATGGTTATAGATTGCTTGCTAACCAAATTATTTTACGCCAGAATATCAACACGTAGCACTTGATTGTCTATTGCTTGCTGCTCGATTTAATTATTTAGCTGTAAGTTGAGTGTCCATGATCACCTTCCTTAAAAGGAGGCTGTAATACTGGTATGTAGTTGTAGGTTTGGTGAATGATTGTAGTTCTGCACGTGCTTGGTGATTTCCTTAATATTCACTTTATAACATAATATTTAGACCAGATTATTGGTAACAAAATTCTCTCTCTTCCACTATCAAGAAATAATGTTTATTTTTGTAAAAAGAGAACCAATTAAAGTGCTTAAATATTTTCCAAACATGCAACATCACCAACAGAAAGTCATGAGTTCATGGATACTATAGACCCTATTATCAAGTAGATGGGAACAGACATGTACAACCTTGTGAATTATATAAAGATAAGTCAGAACATCATTTTGTGTTCAAGAACACCTATAGCACACCACATCAATGTGTGGAGTGCCCATGATGCATCTTGCACAGGCCATGGCATTATGAAGCAACCATAACTTCAAACCCAAGTTAGGTAAATCGGTTTTGTGTGTTACATAATTTGTGTGTAATTAGCACATGGAACTTGTTATAACGACATAGTCACAACCTAGTCTGCCACGTTGTCTGGATGTCACACTAATTAAGTATCCAGTGTTAACAGGAAATGGTCAAGTGTGAAGTACTACATTGTTAAGTGAATCGAGGTTTTGGCCATGATATATACAGCGTGTGCCCTCTGTTTTAGTCACACTTATCTGGTGACATAGAGCAGCTACCTACTGGCCAGCACTAATGCAATCAAGAAGAAGATGTCTGGGAAGGCTTGGAGTTGTACTTGTAGCTGCACAACTGGCACTGTTTGGTAAGTCTCTAGCTAGCTATGGTGACTGTATAATTTGATGTCAGCCAAATGTTCAGTGTCAGCTCAGGAGTGTTTGCAGGCAGCAGGAGAGATAGCACCTCCATTCAGATATATTAATAACTCTCCTCGCCTGCCCAGTGGAACTCAAGCCATCATTACCAGCTACAAGTTTAGATGCTGTGGCAACATCACTGCATGGCTGACTTATGTCCAACCTGGAGGTGGGCAGCATCAAGGAGCCTATGATATCACCTTCCAAGTGTGGAGGCCTTCACCAACAGTGCAGGATACTGGGTGTTACAGTCTTGTGGGAGAGAATAGATACACAAGTCTATCACTTGGTGGTGGTGGGCTAGTAAGTGAGACTCCAGAACCATCCAACATCCTCACTGTACAGCCTGAGGATGTGGTGGGATACTACACATTCAGCAGAAGTTATCCAGAAACTAGTGGAATACAACTGGATACAAGCCAGAGTATTGATAGAGTGTGGTACCACACTATTACGTATAGTGCTCCTCTTATTGCAGGACCACCTAATTGTTTCTTTCCAGTAGGAACAGAGACTGATAGAATTTTGACATCATTTACTAATGCAGCACCAGTCCTCTCAGTGAGAGTGTGTAAGTGATCAACCACCTTAGTTAACAAGAATATTTGCTAGTGTTAATATTTATTATAATTTGCAGCTTCCTTCTCATGCTCTTCCATTTCAACATCATCCACTTTTTCAATACCTCCTTCTACCACTGCTAGTTCTGCAACACCTATTAGTCCTACCACAAATGCTGTCACACTTACTAATACTGCCACCGCTGCTATCTCTGCTGGTTCTGCAACACCTGTTAGTCCTACATCAAATGCTGTCGCACTTACTAATACTGCCACCACTGCTATCTCTGCTGGTTCTGCAACACCTGTTAGTCCTACATCAAATGCTGTCACACATACTAATACTGCCACCGCTGCTATCTCTGCTGGTTCTGCAACACCTGTTAGTCCTACATCAAATGCTGTCACACTTACTAATACTGCCACACAAATATCTCCATCATCCACTTCTTCACTACTTCCCTCTACCACTGCAAGTGCTGCCACCACTACCACATCTGATTCTGAAGGTAGTGCAGCCTTGAGCACTGCTGTAATAGCTAGTGTTGCTGTTGTTGGGGGCTCAGCTCTCCTGTTCTCTCTGCTGTGCACACTAGTCCTGGCTATCACTCTAGCCAAGGCTAAGCACAAGAGACAAAGAACTTTGGTAACAGCCTCTGTAGTGGATGGTCAACAAGTCAATACACTTTCTATGGAGATGCAGGGAAATGAAGCATATATGACTACTACCCATACAATTAACATGGAATCTAACCTGGCCTATGCAACGTTGAAGACAGGAAGTGAGGTAAACATTATCATAATGAAAGAGCGTGTATTACATAATGCAACTTAGAAAATGCTCATTAGAACACATGTATTCCATTCTGAGTGGAGTGTTACCATAAGAGTATCCATTGCCCAGAACTTGTTAAAAAAATTTAAACGATACCACTTCAAGCTCTTTAGTTTGTTTTTGTCTTGACAAACACATGCCAGCACTCTGGCAGATTGGCAACAATCAGCTGTTAGGCACTGCTTTCAATAGCATTCTAAATCCTCTTTGTTAGGTATCTCATGGCATATCTGTGAAGTACTTGTCTCAAAGCATACTAGTGTATTAGAAACGATATTTGAAGAACATGTTCAATACTAACTTCTGCTCGAACTTATTACTCATGGCTGAAGCAATGCAGCAAATGGTAGTTCGATAAAACGGCAACACCTGTAAAGTGTTTTAAAGAATGATGAAGGGGGGTGTGGTATTTAGAAATTGTTTTGCAAGCAGCTATTTCCTATTTGGTGCTGTGTTTGTAGCGGACTTGACATAATATGTGGCACTAAACAATATACTTATGGAAAACACAATTACTTATTACTTATAAACATTACAGCAAAGACTGAATATAATTCTAGGAAGACATAACTGATATAATGACTTTCTCAATAAGCAGCTTAAATTTATTCACTCAATGTTTCGGCTGCAGAAATGTCGTGTAAGTAAACTTTAGTTGATCATCGGTAAAGTCATTGCATCTCCACTATCTCAACTGAGAGTTCATTGAGAGAGTATTTAACTCTTTTGGTAAAGCTGTTATTTACATTTAACACATGTCAAGGTTTTGCTCGTTGTTTCCACACAGGACCAGAACAATGAATATGATGACATACTTCCTGCTGAGCCACTCTACTCCAACTAAGTTTATACTGTGAGGGAAACAAACTTTTTGCATAATGTTTAGAAAATGTCTACCCAATATGATGCCATGCCAACCAAGTCATAGATACAGTGCACACACACATCATTTATGTAACCAATGGAACTATATTCACGTTTAATTTCTTGCATATATTCATTTATTAATGAAACAAAATTGCAGTATATACAAAAATTCAGGTCCCATGAGCAACTCATGGTCTCTTAGGATCTTTTGAATCACTGACCTCCAGTTTGGGTGCATCATTGTGAGAGCATGTATTCCTCTCTGATTAACCATAAGCCTTGTCAAAGGTATGGAGCTCTACAGTAGAGACACTCCTACCCTGGACCTGTGATGAGGAGGGCCTCTCCCCCATGTGCGGCCCCTCTCACTGCTCCACATCCACAACACCATCACTTTTGCTCACCAGAAGGAAGAACAGGTTAGTCTTCTGCGCAGCCTCGAGCACCTCTCCGAACAATGAGTTGCCATATGCACACACAAATAATTACAGTGTAGACAGCTTCTCCCTCCCAGATGGGTACTCAAACCATAAACATAGACCTAATGCTACAGATAGCTTTCTCCAACAGTCCGACTCTCAGGAATCCATGCACATGCCCATGCTGGAAGATTGGACCCAGACCAAATCCCAGACCATGGTCCTTCTGAGGGGAATATCCCTCTGTCTACAGACCCAAGCCACCAGCCCGACCCCAATGATCTCGCTTTGGACCAAAGTCCCCAGCCCAATCCGTTGGCATCCATCAACCACAATAATCTGATTTTGGACCCAAGCCCCAAGCCCAACAACCCCCTGCCATCAACTGGTCCCCGGACCAAACCTGAAACCATGGCCCTTCTGGGAGGAGTGTTACCTCTCTGGCTCCAGGCCCTTGCCCCCAGCCCAACCCTAACAAATACCAATTAAGGAACTTTGCACTCACTCATGGGGTGTTGCAGTCGAATTGATATGCTGAAGACCACAACCAGTGTTAAGAAATGGAATATCATTGCCTCACATACTTAATGGATGTTTCCCAAGCCATTGGTTCATAGTTCTTAACATCAACGTCAGCTACATCTAATGACCAGTAATAATAGCTATAAAGTAGGGCTTCTGATCCGGCACAAATCCATCATGTACATTAATACTGAGCCACATAAAAACCACTCAGATTTCTTCAGAATACTACCATTGATGGTTCACAGTCTTTGTCACCATTGATCCTAGGTTTATTCCAACTGCAGCTCTCACAACCTTTTCTGGTGGCTTGCCATCCTGCAGGCTCCCTAGCCCTAGAATATCCTGGGTTTCAGCAAAGATTGAAGTGCAAGTCTTATAGATGTACACTCCAACACATATCTCTACATTGAATATACTTTTAAAGAGGTTGAAATGAACTTGTCATGAGAATTTCCACCACCATCATTGGTCTTCAGCTGAATGCAGTCACATCATGCTAATAACTAGACTGTGAGTGATCTGTTGGCTGTTGGCTGTCTTTCAATAACACCCGATGTCATGAGGTTGGATCCATCCTATTCAGTAACAGCATGTTCTGCATAATCCACATAGTTTCTACTTTCCCTCTGTGCAGCTGCCTCTCTTCCCGGTGTAAAACCTTCACTCCATTTTCACAGACACATGAGAGGAAACCAACTGTCAGCAGATGATCCCTTCCAATTGTGTGATTAACATCACGTTTATTCCTCATGAATGATACAGCATCTAGTCAAAATGTTGAGAGAGTAAATTTCAAGTTGAATATAGATAAGGTCATTCTAATCATGTGACTGCATTCAGCTGATGAAGACGAATGATAATGGTCCAAAGATCCTGAAATCGTGAAAATGGTTAACGTATAATGAAATGAGTGTAAATGACATCTTCTCTCATTTGTGCAACACTTTGCAAAAAGGTGCTGAATTAGCACTGTCAATCGATCTATAACTTGAGGTTAATATAGGATGCATGTAGACATTGTCATTGTATCAACAAGTTCCTTCAAGTGATCAAATATTTGCCATCCATACTGATGAAAGGAAGAAAAAAGAATTGATACATGTCTTGTGTGAAAGTATGATTACTCGGTCTTCTGACCTGCACTCCTGCTCCCTAGCATTCCTGTTATACAAGGCCTTGGTCTGCTAGTGCAGTAGTGAGTTCTCCCTGGCCAGCTCTGACATCTGCTTATACCTCTCCCATATCATCAGCACATCTCTCACTACTCTCCTCATCTGCTTTCCTCCTGACACAAGCATGGCTCAAAGTACATATGGGCCATAACGTAGATCAAATGGGGAGAAACCTGTACAAGGTTGGGAACCTCATGGTTTGCAAACATAACATAAGATGGCGACTTATCGCAATTCTTTCCTTCTGTCATGGCAACTTAAGCAGCATAGACTCAGGGATCTGTGTTAGTGTATGATAAGATTTTGTGTGGCTTGGGGATGGATGCGGAGCGACTGCATATGCCTTAGTGTTCTGTTGGAATGAGATGGTCGGGTTGCTTGTGGTGGGACTAGATTTACCTTGGTGTTCTGTTGGGATGAGTTAGATGGTCGGGTTGCTTGTGATGGGACTAGATTTACCTAGGTGTTCTGTTGGGATGAGTTAGATGGTCGGGTTGCTTGTGGTAGATTTACCTAGGTGTTCTGTTGGGATGAGTTAGATGGTTTGGTTGCTTGTGGTGGGAGTAGATTTACCTAGGTGTTCTGTTGGGATGAGTTAGATGGTCGGGTTGCACTAGATTTGCCTGTGATCAGGCTAGACTTATCTTGGTTTTGTGGTGCTCGGCTGACTTATATGGTAATGGTTTTTGTTATGATGTGACCAGATTTCTTGGTTAATGAATCCTTGAATCTTATTTATTGCAGGTGACAGTACTTTTATACTTCTGGTTGTACTCTACTCAAAGAAACCTAAATAATGGAGGAAATGATAGAAGACCAAGTACTTGTCTTGATTCACCTCACCTCATTACGATGTAGTACCAATTACGGTAAAGTAGCTAAGTGTAAGCAGTGCAATAGTCTGGTAGTCTCCAGTGACGTGCATTAATAGGAAACTCATCACAGAAGGTGAAAGGCATGGGAGGGAAGGTGTTCAATAAGTATTCCTGATGTGCAGAATGTGGTTCGACCAATCCTCATCATGATAACATCACCATTCAGTCTTGGGATCTTCAGTTCCAAAACACATCTTACAAGATGACCATTGGTGAGGCTTGTAAAGCTGCATATAAGTGTTCAAATACTTGCATTGGATTCATAAAGTTTTGACTGGCCACAACTTGTAAGTTTGACATATATAGTCATTCCACATTGCTGGATAAGTAAAATTGTTATCTTCCTCTGAAAACACACGCACAGTGACACTACACACAGTACACACACACACACACACATACCAGTATGCACTCACAGTAACACACACACAGTAATAAAATTAAGTGTGCAGAATCTATTGGGATCACAAGTCGTCCCCACAAGTTGTTTCTTGAGCATTTGTATCTTGTGGTATCATCTCTCCTTTTTTTGAAAGGTTAATAAAATAAGATCTTCAGATCGATGAAATTTTTCTAACTATATGTGATAAAGATGCGGTAAAGTTACTTTCGGTCTGTCAAAGTGAATGCTTCCTCTCAAGTTACAAGCAGCTTTTGGGGCTCTGAATATTGGCATCCCAGACCACAGAACAAGCACAATGGTGCAAAATAGGACCTGGATAATGATCCTTACTTACATCTAACTTTACCTCAATGGTATCTCTGGTTTACGTGGAAGCAAAAAGTTAGTCTTAGACATATCTGTCAGTTCAAGTCAAGTTCTCTGTTACTTTTCAATAACTATTGTTATTATGCATAATAATTACAAAGAAATACATTCTTTTATTAGAATTTTCATGCTGATACTTGTGCATAATAGTGATTTCTCATAGTCTACACATTATACAACTTGTGGATAATTCAAGGAATTGTGATGTGCCATAAGGTTTCTTATAGATTTTGTCGTAGATAATTGATATGCAGTTATAAAATTAGGTTTATAATTATATCAGAAAACTATGATTAGATCTACCCAATAGCTCTATGGCAAGCTTATATTTCCATTCAACTTTTGATATATTTTACCTGAACTAATAGATATAGTTACCAGCTTTCCAGAATAACTTCAAGTTTCTCTCATCAATTATTTCTGTTTTTAAATGTGTTATTTTGTGGTTGCCTAATGAAAAAATATATATTTTGGTTAATTACTTTCTTATAATAAATACTTCATACCAGAAACTTGTAAAAATGTAGCACGCACAATAGACTTGTTTAATTAAGCTTTTGTAATATATAGTATCAGGTATCTACAAAGCCCAAGGAAGATGTGAAGTGACTACCAAAATGTAATAGATCTGCGACATAATTATGCCTAACCAGCACATAAGATTTCATTAAAATCTATCTGCAAATTTTTTTATTGTAATCCTACTACAGACACACACACAAACAAACAAACAAACGTGGAACATAACAGTCCTGGTGAAGGTAATTATTGGCGAGAAAATCTAGCCCTCAATGGAGTGTTGGATGGAAAACTTGGTATTGCCAGAATAGCTATATATCTATCTATTGAATCTATGCCACCTGTAAAATATACGCATGCTTCACCCGCACTAGAATACTTAAACTGAGAATGGTCGACATAAATGCAGGCTTATGTCAACCAATGCTGGCTTATGTCAACCAGGAATGGGCTTCATATTGAAGGTAGAGATGAAGAAAAAGACTGCAGAAAGAAAAAGACTGCAGATTTCAAGCTAGCTAGAGGAAAGAAAACTGTCATCAGAGGCAAGTGGGAATGGGATGCAGTGTTAATAGCTAACAGGATGACAGGAAGGAATGGTGAAGATGCATTCTGACTTAGCCTCTCAATTCATCGACATGCTCTAACTATGGCCGAGGTTTGTTAAACTTCAAACCTGCAAGAAATATATATAATTCATAGCTACTTCTCCATAACACAACAAGTAATACAATGTGATGACATCAATAACTTATGGATCACCATATTCTTCAAATATCTTTGAACGGCTAGAGCAATGCATTCAAATAATACTAGGGTTTGAAGCTAAAACATTTGATTGGTGAGTGAAGCATGTCCTCCGTGGGAAGTCGAGTGGAAAACTTGTGTTGCTATGCATGGCATATCTATTAATATGAGCAGATCACCTGCCTTAAATAATTCAGACTTATGTAAATCAGGAATGCTTTTCATAGTGAAGAGAATGATTGACTAAACACCAGATGGCTGATTCGAAGCTGACTTAGCTACCTGACTGTGCAGTGCAATTGAGAACAGGCTGCAAGGTTATTAGCTAACATGAACACTTTTCAGATAACAGAACAAGCCAGCTTGAAAGATGCAAACTAAAAAACCAAGACCCTAATAAACACCCACAAGCCCGCCAAAACCTTCGTACCCATACAAAACAACTGCTGTAGAGGCAGGTGAGAACAGGCTACATAGGTGACAGGAAAGGATGACAGACATAGTTACTCAGTTGACCAGGGCTGTATCTATATAGGAAAATTTGACCGGGGGGTGGGGGAGCGATTATCTAAGATAATTTGACTGGAGAGATGGTGGCATACCATTGGCCATAGGTGTGAAGTATGCAGAAGCTAAAACTATACACTTCTATTTGGTGAAGAGCATATATACGAGGCTAAAAAGGAGTACATATTCATTACAGCATTAGAACACCTCAACAAAAACATACAGAAATGCAACAACAAAATTTAATGTTTATGGTTCCGATTAAAAATTGAATAATGTGACAGAGTTAACTCATTTTTATTTCACTGACTTGTCTCCAGTTAGCGTTTCTTTCATAAATATCCTCTGATGATGGAATAAATTCAGTGTCATGATGAATCAAGAGCACTAATTCACTCAACCTCTCTTTTTTCATTGAAGAACATGTCCAAAGCTTTATACGACGAAGAGCAGAAAAAGATCTCTCACAAGATACACTTCCCACAGGTATAGTTAAAAAGACTGTTAAATTTTTTATAAATTGTGGGAAATGACTGAGGATTACACTCATAGAGAGCACAGCTAGCCTGGCCTCCTTTTAGGTGAAACAGATCCATAAAACTTTTTCCATTTAGTTATTTCAACAGGGAAGTCAGTCTTCTCTTCCAAGGACATAAATTTCCCATAATAAGAAGTGTTTTATTGCTACTCAGTTTGGATAAATATAGTGGTATCAGAGATTCAGCTGCAATAATTTCCTTATGCTCATTGAAAAATTGTGTTTCTAATTTCTCAACCACATGGTCAATAAATGGGTATTTATACATTGATTCTGTAGTAATCAGAAGGAGTCTGGCTAACTTGTCCAGCATTGGCTCGATGGCACTGAACAGTAGCAGTTCATAGTTTCACAATTGTTAGATTAATAGACAAGGCTAGCATTTCAATTCTGCTCCAAACTTTCTCCCAGCAGTCATTTTTTCTGGCATCCTGAATGCATTTCTTTGCAGTGTTTACATCCCTGTAGGCTTCTGTTTCATCCTTTAAAGGAGGAACATAAACTCTCATCCGCTGCAAGATCACACTGTTTATCTTGTAAAGCTAGTGTCACTGAACTAAGGAAACAAAGAACTGCCTGTGTAACTCAACTGTGCGGAAACCCAGGTTAAGTGACATTGTGAAGCGCCATTAGAGGCTATGAGTAGTTTGCCTTGAGCTCTAGATTGACGGTCGGAGGGAGTGACTGGAAATACGCTAACTTCAGCACCAATGAGGAGACGAAGGCCGGAGTTTTTGTCCCGGTATAGAGGAGGTGATTTGAATTATGATCGGCCATGTTTGCCACTAGTGGTTTGGTCGTAGTGTTTCTCTGGTAGGAACATGGGGGCCTGCAATTCTTGGCATTATCCCCGAACTTGGTTTGGTATCAACATAAGCTTGGGGAGTCCTTGTTTGAGCTTGAGGCAGTGGGGTATTTGTAGCTAGGTAGTCGCTTGCGTCTCTGTTGCACTGCAGAGAATTGTGGTGTAGAACGTGCTTTGGATTCCATGATCTTGTCGGCTGCTTTAGCTAGTGCTGGCATCGTCTCCAGGTCCAGTGGTGCAAGGATATCTCTGACTTCATGTGGGACTTGCTCCAAGAAGAGCTCCCGAAATATGTCATCTACTGGAGTCTTACCCTGGAGGGACAGCATGTCAGCCAGCAGGTCAGTTGGGCAACGGTTACCTAGGCCATTAAGATGAAGGAATTTGGTTGCTTTCTGTGTGCCATAGCAGGTGAGCAGCTCCTCCTTCAGGAAGACATATTTATCGTTAGTTGGTGGTGCGAGGATGAAAGCTCGGAGTCTGTTAGCAACGCGTTGGGAGGAGATGACATGGTAATATTTTGTTTCGTCTGCGACTATGTTCCGAAAAGCAAACTGGGCTTCTGTCTTGGCGAACCAGACCTCAGTGTCGGCAGGCCAGAAGGTGGGGAGCTTAAGGGAGATGGCTGATATATGGCAGCGGCAGCGGCTGATTCTGCCATTCCTTGGAAGCAGAAGACGAGGTTGATTCGGGGACTGAGGGTGCTTCTTCCTCGCGGTTAACTTTCCATGATCACGTTAGGGTCACCACTGTAGCCGAAGCAAGTATCGTTACTTGGGCGGCTATCTTATAAAGGTATTATTGGATAATTAACGACAGAGAAAGACAAACAACAGAATCAATAACAGTCTCAAAAAAGTCTCACTCTAGGTCTCTAGAGAGTACAATGTCACGTTGTCCAGTTCGTTAGGGGTTGCCAGATATGGAACCGCTACACAATTATTATTATTATCATGATCATTATTAGTAGTAGTAGTAGTAGTACTAATTGTAATAGTAGCAGTAGTAGTAGTAGTAGTATTTATTTTTATTCTTATTATTATTATCGTTAGCTATTATTATTATTATATTTTTCCACATCTGGTTCATGTGCTGGATGCATGTGCCGAGGTGTGGTTTAACATTGTGAATAGCTAGTGGTATATAACAAGCTCATGTGAATAGAGCATCTAGTCGGATAGTTAAATTCAAGTTGATTATTGAGAAGGTCATTGTGATTTCGTTATGTCAACTGAGTTTATTCGAAGTTTATGATAGTTAGACACAATAACTAATGATAGTTACTGATACAAAAGTATTTAATAGTTATTAACACAATATGATTTAATAAATATGCCTGAATAATCATGTAGTAATACTTGAAAATGCCATTCACATAGAGGCTCACTCCTTCTTTTATAGCTGATGAGAGTTTGGGTGCCTCCTTAAAGAATGAAACTCATGTCCAAAAAAGCCACGTAAGCAAAATAACCCACATCAGTCACAAGATAGAAGTGATACTTTAGCAAGACCCTAAGGATTTCAACTTATGGAATGGTTATAGATTGCTTGGAGCGGATGCTAACCAAATTATTTTATGCCAGAATATCATCAAGTTGGTGTTGATTGTCTATTGCTTGCTGCTCAAGTTTAGTTGGGTGTCCATGATCAACATCCCTAAAGGGAGGCTTTAATATTGGTAGTATTGAATAATTAAGGTTTGGTGAATGATTGTAGTTCTGTGTACGTGCTTGGTGATTTCCTAAATATGCACTTATGACATAATATTTAGACCAGATTATTGGTAACAAAATTCTCTCTCTTCCACTACCAAGGCATAATGTTTAAAATTACTATTTTTGTAAAACGTGAACTAGCAATTATTTTCTAGACATGCGATATTGTCACAGGGTGTCCCTGGACAAGACTCTAACTGAACCCTTACACAGTAATCATATTGCACACAGTGATTACTGTCATGCAGTCCGTTGTTAATTAATTGTGAATAGGTATTTAATTACTGTAACCCATTGCATGTTTAAGTCTGACTGGTCCCCATAAAAGGAGCCTAGTTAGAGTTACACCAGGAGAGTTCTTTGTGAGCATATAGCTGTTTATCTTATGTATATAACTTTGGCCATAAAGGTCTTTGAGACAACATCTGAATTAAACCTGTAACATGGTAGTCAGTCTACATGGTGGCAACTTTACCAGTTCACCGTTACATCGTTCGGTGATATCTGAGTCACCCTGCAACAACTGGTGGCAGTGGTGGGATCCTGCCAACCGATATCAGCCATCGTGTAGCCAATCCTCCTTACAGCAACTGCACAAACAGATACCATCGTGTAGCCAATTCTTCATACAAGAACTGCACAAACAGATACCGTCGTGTAGCCAGTCCTCCATACAGGAACTGCACAAACAGATACCGTCAGTTAGCCAATCCACCTTGCAGGAACTGCACAAACAGATACTGTCGTGTAGCCAGTCATCCGTACAGGAACTGCACAAACAGATACTGTCGTGTAGCCAATCCTCCGTACAGGATCTGCACAAACCGTACCATTAATCACTATTACCAGAACCAGAGTAGAGCCACTAGTCAAGAGCAATGACAGACAGCACTACTAACAGTACCTACAATCTGAGGACCCGTCCAGTCAATGAAGATGAGTCTACACCCCCTCAATGTCGAGGACAGAAAGTACAGGCCAGTACCCATTCAAATGAATTTGCTACTCACCGAAGGGCAGAGGACTTTGCCAGATGCTGGATCAACAGGATTTTAAGGAGGAAGTACTTACCAGCCCCCTTGGTATGGACAGGATCCAATGGCCCCAAACCCAACTACTATGATGTACCAGATGATGCAAAATGACGGAAGGACAGAGATTAGCAGCAGAACGACGTCAGACAGAAGAACAGGAATGTAGAGAAGCTCAGAGGAGAGAAGAGATAAACAGAAAGACGAGCAGAAAGAGCAGCGCTGGATGCAATTACTGGCCCAAACCACTGAGCAGTGCCATATACCAACATTCCCGACCGAGTAAATCGATTCCAAAAGCTAGAACCTCAAGAAGACATTGTATCATATTTCATGGCCTTTGAAGCACACATGGAGTGCTATGCATTACCCAAGACACAATGGAACAGAAACCTGGTACCTATCCTTACTCCGGAAGCAACACGAGTCTATGTCTCATTGGATCCAGATGATCGACAAGACTATGACACCTTGAAGGTTGTGCCCTGTTTTCCGTCTACCGAATTACCAGAGAAACTTGCCAATTGAAGATGTATCAGCTCAGATGCAAGCCTGACGAAACCTGGAGTACCTGCAGCCAGAGGCATTTACACATATCTACCAAATGGGCCGAGGGGTGTACATCAGCCAAAGAAGTCCTTGAACTGGGTTCAATTGATGCTATACAGAAATTAATGCCTAGACCAATGGCCACGTATGTCCGTGAGACTGAAAGCCAACCTCCTTAGAGGAATAACCAGTTTGGCTGATGACTTTGTCATTACCAGAGGATGGATCTATGATTCAACCTCTGAAAATGACAGAGACCCCATGCAAGGAAAACATAGACATCGCCGTAATGTGTAGCAAAGCACCCTATCAAAGCATGGAGAAGGACGATCAAAGACTCCACCACCTGCCAAAAAGACTACAGGAAAGACCGAGATGAATCACCGGTTCCTCCCTCCATTTGATGAGAACAATCGTCCTCGCTGCTTTAACTGTAACAAATACGGACACTTCTTGGCAGAATGTCACCATCCAAGAAAGAAAACAACCAAACCGAGGCTGGAGAGTGTCAACCTAGCTCAACCACTGACCAACCGGCAAGAAGTTGACCTGGTCTCAACCGAAGTGAACTGAGAGACACTAGTGACCGGCAGAATTAACGACCAACCCATGAGCACTGTCTTGTTAGACACTGGTGCTGAGAGAACACTCGTAGACAGCACCCTAATATCTGAACATGACAAAACTGGAATCACCATTCGAGTAAGGGCTTTCAATGGCACCATTACTGAGTTGCTTCTTGCCAGAGCCAGATTCAAGGTCGGCGACTGTACCGAAGACCTGATAGTGGCAGCTCAACCCAATCTGAGATACGATGCACTCATGGGCACCAACTTCCCAGATCTCTGGGGAATGGAAAAGAGATTGCTATACACTGAACTAGTAAATATGGCACAGACCCGATCCCAAAGCAACAAAGACAAATTAGAATCTCTATCGGATGACTTCCATAAGCACCAAGCTGAAGAGCTTGACACTGACACCAACTCCGAAACAGAGAGCATGGAAGATGGTGAGCAATCATGGGAGCACAGATGTCCAACCCCCCCTTAATGCAAGAAATGTAGCAGTCGGAAACAGAAGAAAATGATCCACTCAAGAGCAGAGCCAGCAAAGGTGAGAAACGGGCCCTGTTCATGACAAACCAAGAGGACCATCCACTGGATCATAACCGCCCAGAGTTCCAGAAGGAACAACAGCATGATGAATCATTGCACCCATGTTGGGAGAAGGAACAACAACCAGACTCGGACTTCACGATCCAAAATAACCTCTTATGGAGGAAGACAGAGGATCGAATGGGAGAGCCACTACTACAATTACTCATACCCAAGAAACACCGAACCCTTGTCCTATCGCTAGCCCACCGACAGGGACATCTGGGAAGTGACAGGACCACACAACGGATATTGGATGACTATTTTTTGCCAGGAGTATACACGGACGTCAAGAAGCTATGTGAAGCATGCCCGGATTGCCAAAAGACAGCACCCCAGCATAAACAAAGAGCTCCATTACGACCAATGCCAGTGATTGACACTCCATACTACCGAATTGGAATGGACCTAGTAGGACCTCTACCCCGAACCAATGCAGGGAACTGATTTGTCCTAGTGGTAATGGATTATGCCACCCGTTGGCCCGAGGCGGTTTCCCTACAGCAGACTGACAGTTGGACAATAGCCGAAGCACTGTTGGTACTATTCACTTGGTTGGGAGTACCTGAGGAAATAGTAACCGACTGCCCAGTGCAAACCTGATCAGCCGACTTATGAAGGAACTCCACCGACTCATGGGAATCCGAGGACTAAGGACAACTCCATACCACCCAGAAACGGATGGCATGGTGGAGAGGTTCAACTCCACCATGAAAACAAGGATGAAGAAAACTCTCAAGCAGTGGAACGGACAATAGGATCTGGCTCTACCACACATACTGGGAGAGTACAGGTGGGCCCCATATGAAACAACTGGGTTTACACCCTCCGAGTTACTATATGGTCGTCAAATTAGAGGACCTTCAGCACTAGGGGCAAGATGGACATCGACCACTTCCGTACCGAAATATGTAGTAACTTATATAAGCACAATCCAAGATCGACTAGAACACTTGCAGGACCTCTCCAGAAAGCAAGAAGAGATTAAGAAGGCAAGACATAAGGAATATCACGATCGGAAGGCCAAACTGAGGACGTTCAGGCCTGGAGAACTGGTTCTACTAAGAACACCGCAGTCTGGACCAAAACTCTTAACCGAGTGGGACGGCCCGTATGCCATACTCAACAAGGTTGACAAAACAACCTATGAACTGAGCATGCCTGGAGAAAGGTGAAGTGACACATAAATTTGCTGAAGAAGTTACACTCTCCCATGGCAGCATGCTTCACAGAAGTAACAGAAGAGGACGGCTTCACCCATTCAGATGAAGAAAACAGGGTGACCATCAACCCAAAACTGACAGAAACCGAAGAAGAAATGCTGAAAAAATTGCTGAAGGATCTCACAACCAGATTTTTGGACCCGGGTGTGCCAGAGATGCAGAGATCAGACTAGAGACAGGAGAGGCCTACCCGATTAGCAGGCCACCATATCGACTGGATAAAAAATGAGTGAAAACTATGGATGGAGAAGTTAGAAGGTAGCTGGAGCTGGGAATTATACAACCATCAAGAAGCCCCTGGGCCTCCCCAGCTCTCCTAGTCGGGAAAAGCGGAGGTGTACGCCTCTGTATTGATTATCGAAAACTCAACGCAGTAATGAAGTCTGATCCATTTCCACTGCCACAAATCAATGAGCTGCTGGACAAACTAGGATGGGCAACACAAATCTCCACATTAGACTTGGCTAGAGGTTACCACAAAGTGAAAGTGCACCCAACATCCATACCGAAGACAGCATTCATTACACATGGGAAGTGGGAATATCTCTGGATGCCCTTCGGACTTAAGAATGCTCCTTCTGTCTTCCAAAGACTGATTAATGGATCCCTGGCAGACCTAGCAGACTTTGCAGCAGTGTATATTGATGATATTGTGGTGTTCAGTGAAGGATTCGGCAGACAACTGGAGCACCTAAAGGCGGTGGTCCTACACCGATTGGAGACAGCAGGCTTGACTCTGAAGGCATCAAAGTGCACATTTGCCAGCCCAGACTGCCAATATCTAGGCCACCGAGTAGGAGGAGGAAAAGTCCAACAATTACAAGCTAGGATCGAAGCAATATCGAGATACATTCGACCATTTAAGAAGAAGGATATCCGAGCCTTCCTAGGCCTGGCTAACTACTATAGGAGGTTTATCCCCAGTTTTGGAACCATAGCTGTGCCCCTAACAGATTCCACAAGAAAAGCGGCTCCTGATAAAATAAACTGGACACCTGAGAAGATAGCATATCAAAACCAGCCTTACAGGAGATGCTGTACTACTAAGCCCAAATGAGGAGAAAACTGCATACCGACGCTTCGGGAGTAGGTATCTGGGCAGTCCTCAGCCAGGAGGGACATGATGGAACAGACCAACCAGTAGCATACTATTCGAGGAAACTGAAGGATGCTGAAACCAGTTATACTGTGACAGAAAAAGAGTGCTTGGCCGTAGTAGAAGCTCTATGACACTTCTGAGTATACCTCAGCGGAGCAGCCTTTACGATCATCACTGACCACAGCAGCCTGAAATATCTAGACTCAATGAAGGATGAAAATGGACGCTAGCCAGATGGGCCCTCACCCTACAAATGTATCTCTATGAAGTGCAACACCGACCCGGAGCACAGAACACTAATGCCGATGGGATGTCCAGGCAGTCATGGAACTCATTCGAACCACACCCAGAAGATCAACCTCTAGAGAAATGGAGGGAATGTCACAGGGTGTCCCTGCACAAGACTCTAACTGAACCCTTACACAGTAATCATATTGCACACACTGATTACTGTCATGCAGTCCATTTTTAATTAATTGTGAATAGCTATTTCATTACTGTAACCCATTGCATGTTTAGTCAGACTGGTCCCTATAAAAGGAGCCTAGTTAGAGTTACCAGGAGAGTTCTTTGCGAGCATACAGCCGTCTATCTTATGTATATAACTTTGGCCATGAAGGTCTTTGAGACAACATCTGAATTAGACCTGTAATAATATTGTACTCAGTCTACCTGGATGCAGCTTTACCAGTTAACCGTTACATCGCTCGGTGATATCCGAGTCACCTTGCGACAGACATTACTAACAGAAAGTCATGAGTTCATGGATACTATAGACACTATTATCAAGTGGATGGGAAGACATGTACAACCTTGTGAATTATATAAAGAGGAGTCAGAACATCATTTTGTGTTCAAGAACACCTAAGAAGTGCTATAGCACACCACACCAGTGTGTGGAGTGCCCATGAATGCATCTTGCACAGGCCACGGCCTTATGAAGCAACCATAACTTCAAAACAAGTTAGGTAAATCTGTTTTGTATGTTAAATAATTTGTGCACATGGAACATGTTTTAACGCCATATTCTCAACCATGTGGAAGGCTGCCACGTCGTCGGAATGTCACATTAATTAAGTGTCCAGTATTAACAGGAAATGGTCAAGTGTTAATTACTACATGGTTATTTAAGTGAATTGAGGTTTTGGCCATGATATAATATAGCGTGTGCCCTGTGTTTTAGTCACACTTATCTGGTGACATAGAGCAGCTACCTACTGGCCTGCACTAATGCAATCAAGAGGAGGATGTCTGGGAAGGCTTGGAGTTGTACTTGTAGCTGCACAACTGGCACTGTTTGGTAAGTCTCTAGCTAGCTATGGTGACTATATTATTTGATGTCAGCCAAATGTTCAGTGTCAGCTCAGGGCTGTTTGCTGGCAGCAGGTGGGAGCGCACCTCCATTCAGATATTATAGTGACTCTGCTAGCCTGCTCAGTGAAACTCAAGCCATCATCATCAGCTACAAGTTTGGATGCTGTGGCAACATCACTGCATGGCAGACGTATGTCCAACCTGGAGGTCGGGCAAATCAAGGATCCTATGATATGAACTTCCAAGTGTGGAGGCCTTCACCAACTTTGTCGAAGACTGGATGCTACAGTCTGGTAGGAGTGAATAGAAATGTCGAGTTAGTAAACTTAAGTTAATCATCAGTGTAAAGTCATTGCATCTCCACTATCTCAACTGAGATTTCATTGAGAGAGTATTTAACTCTTGTGGAAAATTGATAGCTGTTATTTACATTTAACACATGTCAAGGTTTTGCTATTGTTTCCACACAGGACCTGAACAATGAATATGATGACATACTTCCTGCTGAGCCACTCTACTCCAACTAAGTTTATACTGTGACGAGAGAAACAAACTTTTTGCATAATGTTTAGAAAATGTCTACCCAATATGATGCCATGCCAACCAAGTCATAGATACACATCATTTATTTAAGTAATTGAACTATGTTCACCTTTAATTTCTTGCATATATTCATTTATTAATGAAACAAAATTGCAGTATATACAAAAATTCAGGTCTCCATGAGCAACTCATGGTGTCTTAGGATCTTTTGAATCACTGACCTCCAGTTTGGGTGCAACTTTGGGAGCATGTATTCCTCTCTGGTTAACCATGAGCCTTGTCAAAGTTATGGAGCTCTACAGTAGAGACACTTCTACCCTGGACCTGTGATGAGGAAGGCCTCTCCCCCATGAGCGGTCCCTCCCATTGCTCCACATCCACAACACCATCACTTTCGCTTGCCAGAAGGAAGAACAGGATAGTCTTCTGCGCAGCCTCGAGCACCTCTCCGAACAATGAGTTGCCATACGCACACACAAATAATTACAGTATAGGCCACTTCTCCCTCCCAGAAGGGTACTCAACCGATAGACATAGACTTAATGCTACAGATAGCTTTCTCCAGCAGACCGACTCTCAGGAATCCATGCACATGCCCATGCTGGAAGATTGGACCCAGACCAAATCCCAGACCATGGTCCTTCTGAGAGGAATATCCCTCTGTCTACAGACCCAAGCCACCAGCCCGACCCCAATGATCTCGCTTTGGACCAAAGCCCCCAGCCCAACCCGTTGGCATCCATCAACCGACTTTGGACTCAAGCCCCAAGCCCAACCCGCTGGCATCCATCAACTGGTCCCCGGACCAAACCTGAATCCATGGCCCCTTCTGGGAGGAGTATTTACCCCTCTGGCTCCGGGTCCTAGCCCCCAGCCCAACCCTAACAAATACCAATTAAGCACTCATGGGGTGTTGCAGTCGAATTGATATGCTAAAGACCACAACCAGTGTTAAGAAATGGAATATCATTGCCTCACATACTTAATGGATGTTTCCTAAGCCATTGATTCATAATATCTTACTTCTTAACATCAACGCTATAAAGTAGGGCTTCTGATCCGGCACAAATCCATCATGTACACTAATATTGAGCTAGCTAAAATCCACTCAGATTTCTTCCTTAGAGTACTCTGATTGATGGCTCACCCTCTTTGTCACCATTGATTCAGGGTTTCTTCCAACTGCAGCTCTCACTATCTTCTCTGGACTAGATTTACCTTTGGTGTTCTGTTGGGATGAATTGGTTGTGTTGCTTGTAATGGGACTAGATTTGCCTGTGATCAGGCTGTACTTACCTTGGTTTTGTGTCGCTTGGCTGACTTATATGGTAGTGTTTTTTGTGATGATGTGACAGGATTTCTTGGTTAATGAATCCTTAGTTGAATCTTATTTATTGCTGGTGACAGTACTTTT
Organism: Cladorhizidae sp. MBARI D1340-BT2; assembly: GCA_028752905.1. Classification (NCBI taxonomy): domain Eukaryota; kingdom Metazoa; phylum Porifera; class Demospongiae; order Poecilosclerida; family Cladorhizidae; species Cladorhizidae sp. MBARI D1340-BT2. The sequence goes on along the minus strand of JAQNBH010000014.1, from coordinate 7,014,533 downwards.
TTACTACTGGTTGTACTCTACTCAAAGAAATCTAAATAATGGAGGAAATGATAGAAGACCAAGTACTTGTCTTGATTCACCTCATTACAATGTAGTGCCAATTATGGTAAAGTAGCTGAGTGTAAGCAGCGCAATAGTGTGGTAGTCTCCAGTGTTAGATATGATGTGCATTAATAGGAAACTCATCACAGAAGGTGAAAGGCACGGGAGGGAAGGTGTTCAATACTTATTCCTGATGTGTAGAATATGATTCAATCAACCCTCATCATGACAACATCACCATTCAGTCTTGGGATCTTCAGTTGCAAAACACATCTTACAAGATGACCATTTGTGAGGGGCTTGTAAAGCTGCATATATGTGTTCAAATACTTGCATTGGATTCATAAGTTTTCACTGGCACAACTAGAAAATATTAAGTTTGACACATTGCTGGATAGGTAAAATTGCTATCTGCCTCTGAAAACACACGCACACGACACACAGCACATACACACACACACACACACACACATACCAGTGTGCACTCACAGTGATACACACACAATAATAAAATGAAGTATTCAGAATCTATTGGGCTCACAAGTCGTGACCACAAGTTGTTTTTTGAGCATTTGTATCTTGCGGTATCATCTCTCCTTTTTTATATAAAATAAGATCTTCAGATCGATGAAATTTTTCTAACTATGTTTGGGATCTGTTCTCTAGACAGATCCAGATAAACTAACAATAATAACTCAACACTATATTCCACAACATATTTTACTACTAGGTTCAGGTCAGGTGAGCTTAATTACTCTACCTGACCCTCATGACCACAACTCATTGACACATATTACAAGCAAATACTCTAACTATATTCAGTGAGTTTTAGTTATTGTTCTGTTCGCTTGTTGGAGCTCTTCTAGGTTGGAAGATCCCCAACAAACTATTAGTCTATTTTTGTTATAAAGATGTGGTAAAGTTACTTTTGGTCTCTGTGAAAGTGAATGCTTCCTAACAAGTTAACAAGCAGCTTTTTGGGCTCTGTATATTGGCATCCCAGACCACAGAACAAGCACAATGGTGCAAAAGAGGAGCTGGATAATGATCCTTACTTACAGCTAACTTTACCTCGATGGTATCTCTGGTTTACATGGAAGCAAAAAGTTAGTCTCTTAGACATATCTCTCAGTTCAAGTCAAGTTCTCTGTTACTTTTCATTGTAATAATTACAAAGAAAAACATTCTTTTATCACATCAGTGAGAATTTTCATGCTGATTCTTGTGCATAATAGTGATCTCCCATAGTGTACATATTATACAACTTGTGTATAATTCATTTCCATCAACAAAATACTACTATAAGGCATTGTGATGTGCCATAAGATTTCTTATAGATTTTGTCGTAGATAATTGATATGCAGTTATAAAATTAGGTTTATAATTATATCAGAAAACTATGATTAGATCTACCCAATAGCTATGGCAAGCTTATATTTCCTGGTATGAAAATAATTCAACATATCTTTTACTAGAAACTAATAGATATAGTTACCTGCTTTCCAGAATAACTTCAAGTTTCTCTTATCAATTATTTCTGTTTTTAAAAGTGTTATTTTGTGCTTCTAATGAATAATTTTATTTTTTCTTATGTATACTTCATTGTAAAAATGTAGGACACATAAGAGACTTTTTTAATTAGCATTTGTAATTTCTAGTCAGGTATCTACAAAGCCCAAGGAAGATGTGAAGTGACTACCAAAATGTAATAGATCTTTGACATAATTATGCCTAACCAGTACATAAGATTTCATTAAAATCTATCTGCAAGTTGTTGTTTTTTGTAATCCTACTAACAGACACACACACAAACAAACAAACAATGGAACGTAACGGTCCTGGTGAAGGTAATTATTGGCGAAAAAATCTAGCCCTCAATGGGCTGCTGGATGGAAAACTTGGTATTGCCAGAATAGCTATCGATCTATTGAATCTATGCCACCTGTAAAATATACGTATGCTTCACCCGCACTAGAATACTTTAACTGAGAATGGTCGACATAAATGTAGGCTTATGTCAACCAATGCTGGCTTATGTCAACCAGGAAGTGTCTTCATATACTATGGCCGGGATTTGTTAAACTTGAAACCTGCAAGAAATATATACAAATATATAAAATTCAAAGCTACTTCTCCATAACACAACAAGTAATACAATGTGACAACATCAATAACTTATGGATCACCATATTCTTCAATTATGTTTGAATGGCTAGAGCAATGCAATCAAATAATACTAGGGTTTCAAGCTAAAACATTTGATTGGTGAGTGAAGCATGTCCTCCATGGGAAGTTGAGTTAAAAACTTGTGTTGCCATGCATGGCATATCTATTAATATGAGCAGATCACCTGCCTTAAATAATGCAGACTTATGTAAACCAGGAATGCTTTTCATAGTGAAGAGAATGATTGCAATGCCAGACAGCTGATTCGAAGCTCGACTTAGCTACCTGGCTGTGCAGTGCAATTGAGAACAGGCTGCAAGGTTATTAGCTAAAATGAACATTTTCTGATAACAGAACAAGCCATCTTGAAAGAGTGCGAACAACAAACCAAGGCACTAATAAACACCCACGAGCCCGCCAAAACCTTCTCCCACATAGATACCCATACAAAACCACTGCAGGTGTGAACAGGATACCTAGTTGACAGGAAAGGATGAGAGACATAGTTACTCAGTTCATCAAAGCTAAAAAACTTTCTGATGGTAAAACTATTGGTAGAAAAGGTAGACTTACAACTGATCTCATCAACAGTCTGCATAATGTTTATAGCTATCAGGAGCAACAAGGCTTAATCAAGGCTGTTCAAACTTCCATTTTGCACAAAAATTCAGCTGGTGATCAGCCTCATCATCATTTTTGCACAACAGGAGAGTTATCATGGAGTCAGTTTAGGCTAGAATACCACCACAAGAAAGCTCCTATACCAAAGCTATAGTTCAACTCCTTAGGCCAATATGCAGGCACATTGGTGATCATAACCCTCTGAACAAGTGTATAGAACAAAATGTGAATAAAGCCCTTCATTTCCTGGTATGCAAATTTCCCCCTAGGAACTTTTCCTAGGTGCATATTCTGTCAAGTGTGGGTGTGCACTGGGTGTTGCACACTTTAATGATGGTGCTTCTTTTGGGGGGGGGGAGGATGTTGTGAGGGGGGTGGGTGGGTGGTTAGGGGGGGGAGGGGGTATTGATCAAGCCAAGCCTACCTACAATAATTTACACTATTTACAAGCTAAGGAAAAGATTAAGACCAGCGTATCCTGCAGCGAGTACAAGGTTGGTGACTGATCAAAATTGCTGAGAATAAAGTGCAGAAAGAGGTGTAAAGGTTTTGAAGATCATTACCAAGAAGAAGAAGTTACTATGTGTAAGCATCTAGAATGTTTAGGACAGATCCAGTGATATAACTGATTATGCTCTGGAAGGGAAAAAAGCATTGCAGAAACAAATAAATTTGAGGAATGTCCTGTTATGATTGTTTGAGGAATGTTTTGTGTGTGAACTATATACTGCACAAGCTGATGATTTTAATATCAATAATAATAACAAGAATCCCACACACAAAAATTAATCTTTCGCACACCCCATAAAAGGCAAAGACCCCAACACTGAAGCAGTGTTCACACATGGCACCTCCACAGAAATTCTCTGAATGACATGTTGATATGAGTTCTCATTAGAAGTTTCTGACCTCAGGCTGCACCAGAACTCCATGAAGAAAGTTTTTGTTTCAGGCTCAAAAGGGCCACATATCTCCACTGCCATGGGTACAAAACTGTATGCTGAGTCCAGCTGGGTGTAGTTCACATTCTTCAAAACTCTCTCTCTGGGCTACCACTGCAACAGCAGCCACAAGGTTAGATTGGACAAAGGTGTCACCACAAATGGCATTCCATACCAAGCGTCTACCCCTTGACCAAGGAGTGATGACATACCATCAGGTCTTTTTCCATCGACCTAAGCAGGCCTGAGGGCTCCAGCCAGGAAGAGACATTTGCAGAAGTTAATGAACGGTTGGATGAAGTGCCATGGTGAGAAAGCCTTCCCCGGCCCTGTCTGCAGCTCAACCCATGAGTAACATACTGGTCAACATCTGCTCTACAGGGACTATAAGAGTGTGGCTGACGCAGAGGAGCTCCAAGGCATAGCCCAACAGCGATGCAGACTGTGTCATCACTCATTCGGACACCCAGCAAGGAGATTGGCAGGGCATTCAGCCAGGCACCTGACTCACATGACGACACAACCAGGGGATGAGCTCTGGTCGTGGTGTCACTATCATAACATAAAATGCATCAATGTGATATCATCATGTGAATGCAAGTGACAAAGTCTATCACCCATCAACTGCAGCAGCTCTCTCTTCTACTTTACACAAGCATCCACTGATTGTAAACCTCCAATAGGAGAACCCAAGTGGGTGGTATTCTCTGGGTTAATGATACTAACTCCTGCAAGAGCAACAAAGACAATCCTTCTAGAGGTAGGATCCTTGCAGATCAGTTCATTCTTCTCTCTGTTCATCTCAAGACCCAGAGCACCTGCATAAACAGAGTTCCATCATCCAAATAGAAAACAGAGAACTCAGACCTCAGGTTTTCACACATCTCATAGAGAGTAAGGCAAAAGAGGAGGGACACCAATGGGTTACCTGAAAACTCCTTCTGAAGAGAACACCTCAGAATATATAAATAGAGCTAGAACTCATAACCTCAGATCAACACATAGGACAATTATGAGTCTCCTCAGGGACATACAGATACAGTAATTCTACTACTCTCACACTGTTATCAACACCATAATCTGTGAAAGCCTGGCTTCAAGGGTATTTAAACCCCTCTGCAGTCTAGGCTTAGTCAGTCTCATCCTATCTTCATATTTGTTGTTTTAATATAAGTGACTTAAGATCTAAAACACTTTTGTCAAGCTTGGGGTTTAGCTAGAAGAAGTTAGGGAGAGACTCTGGTGGCAGTGAATTACCAAGGTTGGTGTCTGCTAGGTCTCTTGTAGTTGGAGACTCTAACAAAGATGTCGAGCAGTACACAGAGTGGACAAAAGGGAGAATCACGTAAATATTCTTCTCTACAACACACATTGTCTTGTCCCTGCGAATAATGTTGAGGGTGTTCCAGAAGTCCACCTTCATGATCACTTGATCTTGCTTGAAGTTCTGGAGGTAGATGCGTGCAGCATGCACTGCCGCTTCAATCCCATTCATCACTTCAAAACCTAACTGCCTTGGGGTCAAGAAATAAGGGACTTTTTGTAGAGCATGGATGCCAGCACACTTAGCTGCCAGTCTCTGCTACCACAATAGGGAAAACCCCACCATCCTTCTTATGCAGAACTACCGGTGAGGCACCGAAGAAATGGGGATGGAAGGATACAGGGGTAGCTATCACCTCTTAGGATGAGAGAGAGAAGTGATTCTCTAGCCTTCATCACTTGGTAATTAATGGTAAACAAAGAATTGGATGGGGAAGAACTGGAGCTACTTCCAAATGCACATTTTCAGGTGAATCTGGTCATGAAATTATCGCACATATTTCTGGTAGATTGCGTGTATTTTGGCATGTAATAAAGTTCATGACTCCTTACGATACAAAAGGGCCAGTTATTCTACTCACTAGGTTTTATGAAATTACCTCTTATTTTAACTTCAGCTTCTCTGGCAAGGCTTGCATGATTAGGTCAGATCAGTATTGAACCTGATCAGGCTGAACGGCTGAGTTATGGTTTAATCTTCATATTGCTGAGCCAGTTAAGGCCATCACATGTTACAACACAGTATTGGACTATGGAACAGTAACTAATAAAAATCTATATTAAAAATAAACAGCTTAATTAGTAAATCCAGAATATTAAGTTATGAGTGTCCCGCTGCTCAAGGAAGGGGGGAAGGGAGGGGACCAAAGATAATTCCTCAGTTCACCATATAACAGTTCCTTTCTCCTCTGCCACCACTTCCCTACCCAATACATGATACACTCGCCCACCTCCTCCATCACTGCATCATTTACTCTCTCCACATCTTTCCCCAACAGCAATGCCACCTTTCCATCCTTACACACTCTTCTAAATTCATCCAGCCACTGTCCTGCCCCTACAATTCTGTGCACCTCATCCATCAGTACCAGTCGATCCCTCTCAAATTCCCCGCAAATCACCAAGAAATGTTCCACATCTTATATTGTCCACTATCGCACATGATACACCTCTCATCCCTCACTATCCCACATCTCTTCGTATCCTCTAAGAAACCAGCTGATGCAGTTCCTCAGTCGAAATTGCAACCACACACCTTCCTGACCATGCATGGACCTCACATACCTCTCCACGGCCCTACACCATTCTTTGCCGATTTATAAAAATTCAGTGCACTCTAACTGTTTACTTCCCTCTCCCAATCCTTCTCATTTCTCACTTCCCTTTCCACTTGCGTACTGATCCAATCTCGTTCTTTATCTCATATTTTAATTCAAGATCTCATTCTGCCCAATCCGATTCCTCCATCCTCTCTAGGTTTAATTACAACTATTTTTACCAATCTGCTCTGTTCCAACACCTCTAATCTTTTACCAAACAAAACATTCATCTCTATGCTCTTCTCCTCTAGCTTACTCCAACCCATATCTCCCCGTATTGCCACTCCTGCTACTGTATTACTTGCCCCCAACAGTCTTCAACCTACTCTCATCTGTGCTGACTCCAACTTCTTGTAAGCATCTCCTGTCCACCACACTTCGGCTGCATGCTCCATGCTAGGTGACACTAGAAGCTACCACAACATTCTTCCTCTGTCTACTTCCACCGGCCCATTCATTTTACTCATCCATGTCACCTTTCCAACCCACTCTTCTGCCTTCTTTGCCAAATTCTCTAACTAAATATTACCCCTTAGCTTCCTATCAAACCTACTCCAAAGTACTTGAATTCTTTGACCTCTTCCAATATCTCCTCACCAATCCTCCAATACACTCCTACTTCCTTTTCCCCTACTACAATGACCTTGCTCTTCTTTTCATCTTCCACCTTAGCACATATGCCCATATCACATCCAACATAGCTTGTAGTTCCACCCCTGTGTCAGCCAGAAGAACATCATCTGCATATATATTGTTTTTATTTTAAATCAGGGGCATAGCCAGGATTTTAGAAAAGGGTGGGCAAAAAGTCTTGATCTCACCCCCCCCCCCCCCCCCGTTCACAACCCAAATAAAATTGAATCTGGCTGTGTAGACTTCCCTTTTAGAACTGACTACTAGTACCCCCAAAATTCCACATAGTCGATCTCAGAGCATCCATTTTGGGGTGGGGGGGAGTAGCAGTGGGGTGTGAGTATGCCCCCAGCCCCCCTTGTTGCTATGTGATATCCATCCCCCTACACGTTAACACCAAACGTTGGAGTTTTACCCCTCCCCTCCCAAAACTCAAAATCCTGTATAAAACCTTGCACACAGACACACACATTCAAGCATAGCCTGATACCCCAGACGGCATTTGTGAAACTTTGTCACATCTTTAACCATCAAGCCCTCCCCCTTAATATACAGATTCCTCCAGTTGCCCCCCCTTGGACAATTTTCTAAATAAAACCCTGTGTCTAGCCACAGTAAAGAAAAAATGAAGCAACACAATGTAGAGGTAGGAGTCAGAAAGTTGAATTCTCCTGGGATAATGTCTGGAGAACTCATCAATGACTTCTTCAATGTCAATAGGTATGTCTTGATGCATGTGAAGTAGAGTCAGGCTTTAGAGACGTTTATTACTCATGCTAGACTTAAGGACAGTTTTGATACATTTAAGCCCACTGAAAGATCTCTCAGCAGAGCATGAAGTTACGGGGAGGGTGCAGAGAATAGTAATAAGGGCTTTGATGTTAGGGTAAAAGCTAGAGATGTGGATCGATGTTGAGGAGAGAGTCGAAGGAAGTGAATTTGAACCATGATCTTTCTCTTCAGATTTCCACTTGGTGTACCAGTTGTGGATCTCACCACTGAGAGAAGACACATTTGGTAGGTTACAGCATATCGCTCCCCCACTTTCATCACCACACTGGACACAGTTGCAAGATCTTCTGTTACCAACACATGGTACCAAGTATACACCTTGTAAAGCAATTTTTTGATGTGAACTAAACCGCTGTCAAGCTCAGCAAGAAGATGGTCCAAAATTGGAACTGAGATAGTTCTTCTAAAGTATTCAGAGGGATTAGATGCTTGCTTGCTCTGTGTTGCTGACGGCCACATATCCTGGGCGTTGATGGTGTAGTCCCCACCTCATTACACATTTCAGAGATCAGAGTTTCAAACCATCTACTGTGGTAGGAGTCAACATTCTCTCTGACAGCCTTCTCTTGAAGACTCATTGTGAGGCCCCTGAGGTACTGTAGACACTCATTGGTAATCACAAGAGCACTGATGAAATCTGTTGTTGTTATAGCCAGCAAGAGAGTACTGGCATCTGTCACAGAGTCAGGAGACCACATGCGAGAACCTTCAACTGAAATGCTCTCAAAACAAGCAACAATGGAGGAGTGAAGTTTCTTAATATGATCGAGAGCATCGATGCGCTCAATCCATCTTGTTCTGCAGAGATCTTTGAGCTTCACCACATTCGATTCTGGCTAGGTGTTCTTTATAGCTTCTTCCAACTTCTTCTGACGCTTGGGGTGTGCAAAAAAAGAAGATGGACAGTCGCTTCACAATACCAATCATGTTACGGACACTCACTTCTTCGAATGAAGCCACAACTGCCAAGTTCAAACAGTGAGAAGCACAATGGGTGTAAAGGGCGAGGGGGGACTGAGAGGTTATTCTAGCTGCAGCTCCATTTGTCTTTCTGGACATGTTGCTAGCTCCGTCATAGGCCTGACCAAGCATCTTTGATGGATCTAGGTGATTTCTGACAAAACTAAGCATCTTGTCAGCCTTTGCCAGTAATGCCACTATCACATTCTAGAAATGTAACGAGATCCTCTCTGATAGAAGCACTTTCAGGCTCAACATACCTTATGACAATGCAGAGTTGATCCTTGTTGTAGCAATCAGTGACCTCATCTGCAATCAAAGCATAGCAAAGACTGTTACGAACCTTACTTAAGATTGCGTTACGAATGTGGTCACCAAGTATGCTGATCAACTGATTCTGAATATCAGGTGATGTGTATGTGGCATTTCTAGCTGCACTCTGAAGGTGATCCCTCAAGATCGTGTCTCCAGCTGAGTTACGGAAGTTGAGCAAAACACAAAAGTTGCCATGGTTTGTGCTTGCTGCTTGTGCACCTTCCATATCAGTGCCACTATCACCATGACCATGGAGGGCAATATTCTGCCGACCACACAAGACAATTATCTCTATGATAGAGCAGAGCTTTTTTCTGTTGTTCTGGATTGTTTGTCTTGTTCCTTCTCTCAATTGAATTAACACACTCTCTCGCTTAACACTCATCATCCTCTCTACGAAAGCATCACAGGCAGCAATGGCATCTTTGTGGTACTCTCTAGCTGCATGAAGATCACACACTTCATACATTTTCTTGAAGTTTGTAAATGCTGTCTCAAGAAACACTCCTTTACCTTTTAGTAAGTCTATGCTCTTAGAAGAAGAGCACACAAAGAAGACAGTACCAACCATTTTTTTTCAACTGTAAATCTACCAGCTGTACTTTAAATACCGATGTAGAAAGCCACGACCACCTTCACGTGGAAACTTGTAATCGATATCAGGAGTAAAGGGGTTACAGTACTTTTCATGTTCGGTCAAAGAACTTCTTCTCTTGGCCAAGTAAGCTACATCTATACTAACTGCTGATACCTCAGGCTCCTGCTCAATACGAGGATGCTTTGGGGATGGTAGAAGAGTATCACTGCTCTGATCAGATTCCGAGTCATATTCAAAGAATGGTGTAATAGAGGAGGTGGCTGTGGTCTCTACTTCAGAAGTTGAGGGACTGGGTGATTCAGGGACCACTGTATTACTGTATGTGTACATGCATATCATATTATCAATGTATTTTTTATTGTAGCTATTGTGAATGTATTTTTATTGTAGCTATTGTGAATGTATTTTTATTGTAGTTATTGAATGAATTTTTATTGTAGCTATTGTGAATGTATTTTTATTGTAGCTATTGTGAATGTATTTTTATTGTAGCTATTGTGAATGTATTTTCATCATTCAAGTTTATTTACCTTCAGTTTTTGCAGGTGGTCTTGAAACTTTCTTGAAGAGAATCTATACAGTGTTAGAGAAACATCTTTCATGTAGATCTTAGCCTGCTGTTATGCTCAACGTGGTTGCAATAATAGCATAACTGTGGTCAAATTGGAACAGCCACACCCAACCTTTTTGCAATTGACCTCCGAACTCAAAAGTTTATGAGTACGAGCTTTAAGTATTGTTGAGAAAGAAGCAGCTTATAATCAGCTTCTCTACAACCTTTGGCAGCATTAAGAACGAACATCTAATGGTAAGCAGGCATCGATACAAGTTTCTGGATAACTCATAATTTTTTTATCTTTCTTTTCTGGAAAAAAGGGGGGGCCCCCCCTGGCTACGCGCTTATAATAAAGTGAACAGCCTTCCACTTGACTCCTAGCTCAGCTCTCTCCAACTCCTCTGCCATTCCCTTCCCATAACATAAATATTGAAAAGAAGTGGAGACAAAGGACATCCCTGCCTAAGTCCATTCTCCACAGCGAACCAGCTTGACCTCCTTCCGTTCAATATCACTGTCATCTCCACCCGACTATACAATCCGACACATGTCCTCACAAGTTTCTCCTCTACTCTATACTGCCTCAACTTCTGCCATGGACCCTCCCTCCACACACTGTCATATGCCTTACTTATGTCCAGGAAAGCCAGATATGAAGCTTTCTTCTCGCTCTTCCACACTTCACAAACTCCTCTTAATACCAACCACTGGTCCGAACATCTCCTCCGGCTCCTAAATCCTCCCTGTGCTTCCATCAAAATTCTATCCTCAGCGAAAACTCCAACTACTTCGCCAAAACTCTTGCAAACACCTTCACCACACTACAACACAATGAAATCCCCTAGAATTCCCTAGTTTGTCCTAGTCACCATCCTTGTGGAGAGATACTAGTAAACTTCTCTTCCAGTCCACTGGGCAGCACTCAATCCTCATTACCACGTTATCACCTGCACCATCACCTCCACCAACCTTCTACCTCCATACTCAGCATCTCATTCGACATCCCATCAGGGCCTGGAGCCTTTCATCTCTTCAAACACTTCATTACCTCTACTACTTCTTCCCAACTTACTTATTCACACATACCCAACTCATGCGCCAACTTCTCCTATCTCTAATTCTACTGTGGCATCCTCTTTTTTCCTGCCCAGCTCTTCCTAGTGTTTTGCCATCACCTCCAACAACTCATCTTCCTCCTCACCATCTTTCCCTCATCATCTTTCGCTCTTTTTTTCCTTATCTCCTTCTTCTTTGCTCTTAAATCATTCCAACAGCTTACAACTAGTCCCACCCTGCTCTCTAGTCTTCTTTATAGTTCTCTTCCTCAATTCCTTCTTCTCTTAAATACTGTTGATAATATAGACTGTTGTTAGTGTAAGTTGGGTGTTCAATATGTTCTGATTCACCAACAAATTCATTAGCCACATCAATTTCATTCAATAAGTCAGTATGATCTTTATGTGCATGCAAGATCATAAGGTTGTTCATCCTTCTGTGTCATGGTGCTGCGAAAGTTTAGTTTTCATCCTGCATGTTGGGACCCATCATAGTTTGGATATGCAAAAAGTTCAGTTATGCAAAAAGCCAGAAAACACATAACGTAGATTGTTATTAGTGTTAGTTACTGTTATATACATAAGTCTGACATTGCAGTATTAAAATTAAATCATTAACATACACAATTGTTTCTTCTGATAATTGCCAATATGATTTTTATCTGCAGGCCTTTTGGATGCGAGTAGCATACTGTGTTACACACATACATACATACAACATTTCATTTTCAATTATGTATTGTCAATTGTTGATCACTACTAGGTTATGTGCATACACTACTAAGATAAGTTGTTTGCTTCAGGTTATCATGCCTCTTCATGAACGCCAGAGGTCTCACTCCTTTGGACTATCAGTAATGTCTGAAAAGATCAGTTTGTAACACTTGGTGATCTGTTTCATCAGTAGCCAGCTTATATTGCCAGAAAATAGAAAATATGGTGGTACTTCTGATTCTCGTTCATGTAGCTTTTCATGGAAATCTGCTGCCTTCTCTCTTAGTGATGATTCACTGACTGGAGTGCCTTCCTCCCTTTTCTGAATAAACCAGAGATATAGAGCACTTACAAGCTGGTCGCCTTTAGCAAGACTATCAAGGGTACTTGCAAACTCTTGAAGTTTGGCTTCATTCCTTCCGATCTCCATTGTCTTTTATTCTTCTGCGCGTCCAGTTCGAGTAGTTCAAGGATTTCTTGCCAGAGATAGATAATTGCGACTCAATAGACTATATACATGTACCACTTTTTTGAATTTTCCATTTTTTTCACTAGTCAACTCAGCTAGATTGTAAACTCTAGCATATCCGCTCATAAAACATGGTAAAGTTCATCCACAGGAAAAATAGTTGGGTGAGGTGGAGAGATCTTCAGTAGCCAGGACAGAAGACGGAAGGAACTGCTAGTGAAGGAGGCATTGCACATCAGCCTAGCTCCGAAGTGTGAGCAGTTCAATTCAGATTGTGGAATGGACTTGCCTGGCTGCTGGAGGGCCACTCTCAAGAGCCCGAACTTGTTGTTTATCATTCTTTGTTGATGTTTTAATAATATTATAGCATTATTATTGTTTTTGTTGTTGTTATTATTACTACAATTAATTTATTATTATTATTATTTTTTATTTTTTTATTTTTTTTAACTACAATTATTATTATTATCATTATTATTATTATTATTAGTAGTAGTAGTAGTAGTAGTAGTTGTAGTAGTAGTAGTAGCAGTAGTAGTAGTAGTATTCTCACATATTTTTTTAAATTCTTTCTTTAAAATTATTATCGTTAGCTACTATTATATATTTCTACATCCGCTTCATGTGCTGGATGCATGTGCCGAGGTGTGATTTGTTTAGTATCACATGGTGAACAGGTATATAACAAGCTCATGTGAATCTTAGCATCTCAGTATTCCTGATGAAGTCTAGAGCATCTAGTCGGATAGTCAAATTCAAGTTGATTATTGAGAAGGTCATTGTGATTTCGTTATGTCAACTGAGTTTATTGAAAGTTTATGATTGTTAGACACAAAAGTATTTAATAACTATTGACACAAAAGTATGCCGTGAATAATCATGTTATAATACTTGAACATGCCATTCATAGAGGCTCACTCCTTCTTTTATAGCTGATGAGAGTTTGTGTGTCTCCTTAAAGAATGAAACTTGTTGTCCAAAAAAGTCACGTAAGCAAAATAACCCACATCAGTCACAAGATAGAAGTGATACTTTAGCAAGACCCTAAGGATTTCAACTTATGGAATGGCTTGGAGCGGTTGCTAACCAAATTATTTTATGCCGGAATATCATCAAGTAGCACTTGGTTGTCTATTGCTTGCTGCTCGAGTTAATTATTTAGCCATAGTTGGGTGTCCATGATCACCATCCCTAAAGGGAGGCTTTAATATTGGTAGGTAGTATTGAATAATTGAAGGTTTGGTGAATGATTGTAGTCCTGTGCGCACATGCTTGGTGATTTCCTTAATATTCACTTTATAACATAATATTTAGACCAGATTATTGGTAACAAAATTCTCTCTCTTCCACTATCAAGGCATGTTCAAAAGTAAAGAGAACCAATTAAAGTACTATATAGCTTAATTATTTTCTAGACATGCGACATTACCAACAGAAAGTCATGAGCTATAGACCCTATTATCAAGTAGATGGGAACAGACATTTACAACCTTGTGAATTATATGACGAAGAGTCATAACATCATTTTGTGTTCAAGAACAACTAAGAAGTCCACACCACATCAGTGTGTGGAGTGCCCATGATGCATCTTGCACAGGCCATGGCCTTATGAAGCAACCATAACTTCAAACCCAAGTTAGGTAAATCTGTTTTGTGTGTGTAATTAGCACAGGGAACTTGTTAACGAAATAGTCACAACGTCTGCCACGTTGTCTGGATGTCACACTAATTAAGTATCCAGTGTTAACAGGAAATGGTCAAGTGTGAAGTACTACATGGTTATTTAAGTGAATTGAGGTTTTGGCCATGATATATATAGCGTGTGCCCTCTGTATTACACACTTATCTGGTGACATAGAGCAGCTACCTATTTACTAGCCAGCACTAATGCAATCTAGAGAAAGATGTCTGGGAAGGCTTGGAGTTGTACTTGTAGCTGCACAACTGGCACTGTTTGGTAAGTCTCTAGCTAGCTATGGTGACCATATAATTTAATGTCAGCCAAATGTTCAGTATCAGCTCCGGAGTGTTTGCTGGCAGCAGATGGGAGTGCACCTCCATTCAGAGATGATGATAACTCTCCTCGCCTCCCCAGTGGAACTCAAGCCATCATCATCAGCTACAAGTTTGGATGCTGTGGCAACATCACTGCATGGCAGACGTATGTCCAACCTGGAGGTCTGGCAAATCAAGGATCCTATGATATCACCTTCCAAGTGTGGAGGCCTTCACCAACTTTGTCGAAGACTGGATGCTACAGTCTTGTGGGAGAGAATAGATTCATAAGTCTATCACTTGGTGAGGGTGGACTAGTAAGTGAGACTCCTGAACCATCCAACATCCTCACTGTACAGCCTGAGGATGTGGTGGGATACTACACATTCAGCAGAAGTGGCACAGAAGATGGAATACAACTGGACACTAGTCAGAGTATTGATAGAGATAGAGTGTGGTACTATACTAATACTGAGGGTGCTCCTCTTATTGCACAACTACCTAATTGTCCCTTCCCAGTAGGAACACAGACTGATAGGACTTTGATAGCATTTATTAATGCAGCACCAGTCCTCTCAGTGAGAGTGTGTAAGTGATCAACCACCTTAGTTACCAAGAATCTTTGCTAGTGTTAATATTATTATAATTTGCAGCTTCCTTCGCCATTTCAACATCATCTACTTTTTCAATACCTCCTTCTACCACTGCTATCTCTGCTAGTTCTGCAACACCTATTAGTCCTACCACAAATGCTGTCACACTTGTTAATAATGCCACCACAACCACCACTGATTCTGAAGGTAGTGCAGTCTTGAGCACTGCTGTAATAGCTAGTGTTGCTGTTGTTGGGGGCTCAGCTCTCCTGTTCTCCTTGCTGTGTATACTAGCCAAGGCTAAGCACAAGAGACAGAGAATTTTGGCAGAAAAAGCCTCTATAGTGGATGATCAACAAGTCAACACACTTTCTATGGAGATGCAGGGAAATGAAGCATATATGACCACATCCCGTACAATTAACATGGAATGTAACCTGGCCTATGCAACGGTGAAGACAGGAAGTGAGGTAAACATTATCGTAATGAAAGAGCGTGTATTACATAATGCACTTAGAAAATGCTCTATATAGAACAAATGTATGTATTCCATTCTGAGTGGAGTGTTGCCATAAGAGTATCCATTGCCCAGAACTCGTTTAAAAGAAGTAAACTATACCACTTCAAGCTGTTTGGTTTGTGCAGGATTAGCATGATTATGCATCATATGCCTGCTGTAGCTGGGAGCATAATAGCAGAGTGACAAGTTTTATAGTCATCATCTGCTTAATTGAGAGTGCTAAATCCATAAAGTCTTTACAGGTACTTTTGCAGCAACAACTGAGTTAAAAAACACATAGCTAATTTAGTATAATATTTTGTCTCGACAAACACAAGCCAGCACTCTGGGTGATTGGCAACAATCAGCTGTTAATTAAGGCGCTGCTTTCATTATCATTCTAAATCCTCTTTGTTATGTATCCCATGACATATCTGTGAGGCACTATTTGCTGCAGTATTTGTTGCGAACTTGACATAATATGTGGCACTAAACATACTTTACAATATACCTGTAGAAAACACAATTACTTATTACTTATAAACATTACAGCAAAGACTGTGAATATAATTCTAGGCAGACATACCTGATATAATGACTTCCTCAATAAGCAGCTTAAATTTATTCACTCAATGTTTCGGCTGCAGAAATGTCGAGTTAGTAAACTTAAGTTGATCATCGGTAAAGTCATTACATCTCCACTATCTCAACTGAGAGGTCAACTGAGAGGTCATTGAGAGAGTATTTAACTCTTGGGGTAAAGTGACAGCTATTAACACATGTCAAGGTTTTGCTTGTTGTTTCCACACAGGACCAGAACAACGATGAATATGAAGACATACCTCCTGCTGAGCCACTCTACTCCAACTAAATTTATACCTGTAAGGACAGAAACTAACTTTTTGCTAGAAAATGTCTGCCCAATAAGATGCCACACCAATCAAGTCATAGATACACACACACATCATTTATGGAACTTATGTGTTCACTATCAAAGTTTAATTTCTTGCATATATTCATTTATTAATGAAACAAATTGCAGTACAAAAATTCAGGTCTCCATGAGCATCTCATGATCTCTTAAGATTGGGTGCAACTTTGGGAGCATGCATTCCTCTCTGACCAGTAATAATAACTATAAAGTAGGGCTCCTGATCCGGCACAAATCCATCATGTACACTAATACTGAGCCACATAAAAACCACTCAGATATCTTCAGAATACTACCATTGATGGTTCACCATCTTTGTCACCATTGATCCTAGGTTTATTCCAACTGTAGCTCTCACTACCTTTTCTGGTGGCTTGCTATCCTGCAGGCTCCCTAGCCCTAGATTATCCTGGGTTTCTGCAAAGATTGAAGTGCAAGTCTTGTAGATGCACACTCCAACACATATCTCTACATTGAATATACTTTTAAAGAGGTTGAAATGAACTTGTCATGAGCATTTCCACCACCATCATTGGTCTTCAGCTGAATGCAGTCACATCATGCTAATAACTAGACTGTGAGTGATCTGTTGGCTGTTGGCTGTCTTTCAATAACACCCGATGTCATGAGGTTGGATCCATCCTGTTCAGTAACAGCATGTTCTGCATAATCCACATAGTTTCTACTTTCCCTCTGTGCAGCTGCCTCTCTTCCCGGTGTAAAACCTTCACTCCATTTTTACAGACACATGAGAGGAAACCAACTGTCAGCAGATGATCCCTTCCAATTGTGTGATTAACATCACGTTTATTCCTCATGAACGATACAGCATCTAGTCAAAATGTTGAGAGAGTAAATTTCAAGTTGAATATAGATAAGGTCATTCTAATCATGTGACTGCATTCAGCTGATGAAGACAAATGATAATGGTCGAAAGATCCTGAAATTGTGAAAATGGTTAACGTATAATGAAATGAGTGTAAATGACATCTTCTCTCATTTGTGCAACACTTTGCAAAACGGTGCTGAATTAGCACTGTCAATCGATCTATAACTTGAGGTTAATATAGGATGCATGTAGACATTGTCATTGTATCAACAAGTTCCTTCAAGTGATCAAATATTTGCCATCCATACTGATGAAAGGAGGAAAAAAGAATTGATACATGTCTTGTGTGAAAGTATGAGTACTCGGTCTTCTGACCTGCACTCCTGCTCCCTAGCATTCCTGTTATACAAGGCCTTGGTCTGCTAGTGCAGTAGTGAGATTCTCCCTGGCCAGCTCTGACATCTGCTTAAACCTCTCCCATATCATCAGCACATCTCTCACTACTCTCCTCATCTGCTTCCCTCCTGACACAAGCATGGCTCAAAGTACATATGGGTCATAACGTAGATCAAATGGGGAGAAACCTGTACAAGGTTGGGAACCTCATGGTTTGCAAACATAACATAAGATGGCAACTTATCGCAATTCTTTCCTTCTGTCATGGCAACTTAAGCAGCATAGACTCAGGGATCTGTGTTAGTGTATGATAAGATTTTGTGTGGCTTGGGGATGGATGTGGAGCGACTGCATATGCCTTAGTGTTCTGTTGGAATGAGATGGTCGGGTTGCTTGTGGTGGGACTAGATTTACCTTGGTGTTCTGTTGGGATGAGTTAGATGGTCGGGTTGCTTGTGATGGGACTAGATTTACCTAGGTGTTCTGTTGGGATGAGTTAGATGGTCGGGTTGCTTGTGGTAGATTTACCTAGGTGTTCTGTTGGGATGAGTTAGATGGTTTGGTTGCTTGTGGTGGGAGTAGATTTACCTAGGTGTTCTGTTGGGATGAGTTAGATGGTTGTGTTGTGGGACTAGATTTGCCTGTGATCAGGCTAGGCTTACCTTGGTTTTGTGGTGCTCGGCTGACTTATATGGTAATGGTTTTTGTTATGATGTGACCAGATTTCTTGGTTAATGAATCCTTAGTTGAATCTTATTTATTCAGGTGACAGTACTTTTATACTACTGGTAGTACTCTACTCAAAGAAACCTAAATAATGGAGGAAATGATAGAAGACCAAGTACTTGTCTTGATTCACCTCACCTCATTACGATGTAGTACCAATTATGGTAAAGTAGCTAAGTGTAAGCAGTGCAATAGTCTGGTAGTCTCCAGTGACGTGCATTAATAGGAAACTCATCACAGAAGGTGAAAGGCATGGGAGGGAAGGTGTTCAATAAGTATTCCTGATGTGCAGAATGTGGTTCGACCAATCCTCATCATGATAACATCACCATTCAGTCTTGGGATCTTCAGTTGCAAAACACATCTTACAAGATGACCATTGGTGAGGCTTGTAAAGCTGCATATAAGTGTTCAAATACTTGCATTGGATTCATAAGTTTTGACTGGCCACAACTTGTAAGTTTGACATATATAGTCATTCCACATTGCTGGATAAGTAAAATTGTTATCTTCCTCTGAAAACACACGCACAGTGACACTACACACAGTACACACACACACACACACATACCAGTATGCACTCACAGTAACATACACACAGTAATAAAATGAAGTGTGCAGAATCTATTGGGCTCACAAGCCACCCCACAAGTTGTTTCTTGAGCATTTGTATCTTGTGGTATCATCTCTCCTTTTTTTGAAAGGTTAATAAAATAAGATCTTCAGATCGATGAAATTTTTCTAACTATATGTGATAAAGATACGGTAAAGTTACTTTCGGTCTGTCAAAGTGAATGCTTCCTCTCAAGTTACAAGCAGCTTTTGGGGCTCTGAATATTGGCATCCCAGACCACAGAACAAGCACAATGGTGCAAAATAGGACCTGGATAATGATCCTTACTTACATCTAACTTTACCTCAATGGTATCTCTGGCTTACGTGGAAGCAAAAAGTTAGTCTTAGACATATCTGTCAGTTCAAGTCAAGTTCTCTGTTACTTTTCAATAACTATTGTTATTATGCATAATAATTACAAAGAAATGTACATTCTTTTATTAGAATTTTCATGCTGATACTTGTGCATAATAGTGATTTCTCATAGTCTACACATTATACAACTTGTGGATAATTCAAGGTATTGTGATGTGCCATAAGGTTTCTTATAGATTTTGTCGTAGATAATTGATATGCAGTTATAAAATTAGGTTTATAATTAAATCAGAAAACTATGATTAGATCTACCCAATAGCTATGGCAAGCTTATATTTCCATTCAACTTTTGATATATTTTACTAGAACTAATAGATATAGTTACCAGCTTTCCAGTATAACTTCAAGTTTCTCTCATCAATTATTTCTGTTTTTAAATGTGTTATTTTGTGCTTGCTAATGAAAATATATATATTTTGGTTAATTACTTTCTTATAATAAATACTTCATACCAGAAACTTGTAAAAATGTAGCACACACAATAGACTTGTTTAATTAAGCTTTTGTAATATATAGTATCAGGTATCTACAAAGCCCAAGGAAGATGTGAAGTGACTACCAAAATGTAATAGATCTGTGAAATAATTATGCTTAACCAGCACATAAGATTTCATTAAAATCTATCTGCAATTTTTTTTTTGTAATCCTACTACAGACACACACACAAACAAACAAACAAATGTGGAACATAACAGTCCTGGTGAAGGTAATTATTGGCGAGAAAATCTAGCCCTCAATGGAGTGTTGGATGGAAAACTTGGTATTGCCAGAATAGCTATCTATCTATTGAATCTATGCCACCTGTAAAATATACGCATGCTTCACCCGCACTAGAATACTTAAACTGAGAATGGTCGACATAAATGCAGGCTTATGTCAACCAATGCTGGCTTATGTCAACCAGGAATGGGCTTCATATTGAAGGTAGAGATGAAGAAAAAGACTGCAGAAAGAAAAAGACTGCAGATTTCAAGCTAGCTAGAGGAAAGAAAACTGTCATCAGAGGCAAGTGGGAATGGGATGCAGTGTTAATAGCTGACAGGATGACAGGAAGGAATGGTGAAGTTTCAATTCTGACTTAGCCACTCAATTCATCGACATGCTCTAACTATGGCCGAGGTTTGTTAAACTTCAAACCTGCAAGAAATATATATAAATATATAAAATTCATAGCTACTTCTCCATAACACAACAAGTAATACCATGTGATGACATCAATAACTTATGGAATCACCATATTTTTCAATTATGTTTGAATGGCTGGATCAATGCAATAAATAATACTAGGGTTTGAAGCTAAAACATTTGATTGGTGAGTGAAGCATGTCCTCAGTGGGAAGTCGAGTGGAAAACTTGTGTTGCTATGCGCATGGCATATCTATTAATATGAGCAGATCACCTGCCTTAAATAATGCAGACTTATGTAAATCAGGAATGCTTTTCATAGTGAAGAGAATGATTGACTAAACACCAGATGGCTGATTCGAAGCTGACTTAGCTACCTGGCTGTGCAGTGCAATTGAGAACAGGCTGCAAGGTTATTAGCTAACATGAACACTTTTCAGATAACAGAACAAGCCAGCTTGAAAGAGTGCAAACTAAATAACCAAGACCCTAATAAACACCCACAAGCCCGCCAAAACCTTCGTACCTATACAAAACAACTGCTGTAGAGGCAGGTGAGAACAGGCTACATAGCTGACAGGAAAGGATGACAGACATAGTTACTCAGTTGACCAGGGCCGTATCTATATAGGAAAATTTGACTGGGGGGTGGGGGAGCGATTATCTAGACTGGGGAGACGGTGGCATACCATTGGCCATAGGTGTGAAGTATGCAGAAGCTAAAACTATACTTCTATTTTGTGAAGAGCATATATACGAGGCTAAAAAGGAGTACATATTCATTACAGCATTAGAACACCTCAACAAAAACATACAGAAATGCAACAACAAAATTTAATGTTTATGGTTCCGATTAAAAATTGACAGAGTTATCTCATTTATATTTAACTGACTTGTCTCCAGTTAGCGTTTCTTTCATAAATATCCTCTGATGATGGAATAAATTCAGTGTCATGATGAATCAAGAGCACTAATTCACTCAACCTTTCTTTTTTCATTGAAGAACATGTCCAAAGCTTTAGACGACGAAGAACAGAAAAAGATCTCTCACAAGATACACTTCCCACAGGTATAGTTTAAAAGACTGTTAATTTTTTTATTAATTGTGGGAAATGACTGAGGATTACACTCATAGAGAGCACAGCTAGCCTGGCCTCCTTTTAGGTGAAACAGATCCATAAAACTTTTTCCATTTAGTTATTTCAACAGGGAAGTCAGTCTTCTCTTCCAAAGACATAAATTTCCCATAATAAGAAGTGTTTTATTGCTACTCAGTTTGGATAAATATAGTGGTATCAGAGATTCAGCTGCAATAATTTCCTTATGCTCATTGAGAAATTGTGTTTCTAATTTCTCAACCACATGGTCAATAAATGGGTATTTATACATTGATTCTGTAGTAATCAGAAGGAGTCTGGCTAACTTGTCCAGCATTGGCTCGATGGCACTGAACAGTAGCAGTTCATAGTTTCACAATTGTTAGATTAATAGACAAGGCTAGCATTTCAATTCTGCTCCAAACTTTCTCCCCAGCAGTCATTTTTTTCTGGCATCCTGAATGCATTTCTTTGCAGTGTTTACATCCCTGTAGGCTTCTATTTCATCCTTTAAAGGAGGCACATAAACTCTCATACGCTGAAAGATCACACTGTTTATCTTGTAAAGCTAGTGTCACTGAACTAAGGAAACAAAGAACTGCCTGTGTAACTCAACTGTGTGGAAACCCAGGTTAAGTGACATTGTGCTGGTGCCATAGGTGGTTATTGAAGCGCCATTAGAGGCTATGAGTAGTTTGCCTTGAGCTCTAGATTGACGGTCGGAGGGAGTGACTGGAAATACGCTAACTTCGGCACCAATGAGGAAACGAAGGCCGGAGTTTTTGTCCCGGTATAGAGGAGGTGATTTGAATTATGATCGGCCATGTTTGCCACTAGTGGTTTGGTTGTAGTGTTTCTCTGGTAGGAACATGGGGGCCTGCAATTCTTGGCATTATCCGGGTTATTTTTGTAAAACGTGAACTAGCAATTATTTTCTAGACATGCGATATTGTCACAGGGTGTCCCTGGACAAGACTCTAACTGAACCCTTACACAGTAATCATATTGCACACAGTGATTACTGTCATGCAGTCCGTTGTTAATTAATTGTGAATAGGTATTTAATTACTGTAACCCATTGCATGTTTAAGTCTGACTGGTCCCCATAAAAGGAGCCTAGTTAGAGTTACACCAGGAGAGTTCTTTGTGAGCATATAGCTGTCTATCTTATGTATATAACTTTGGCCATAAAGGTCTTTGAGACAACATCTGAATTAAACATGTAACATGGTAGTCAGTCTACATGGTGGCAGCTTTACCAGTTCACCGTTACATCGTTCGGTGATATCTGAGTCACCCTGCAACAACTTGTGGCAGTGGTGGGATCCTGCCAACCGATATCAGCCATCGTGTAGCCAATCCTCCTTACAGCAACTGCACAAACAGATACCATCGTGTAGCCAATTCTTCATACAAGAACTGCACAAACAGATACCATCGTGTAGCCAGTCCTCCATACAGGAACTGCACAAACAGATACCATCAGTTAGCCAATCCACCTTGCAGGAACTGCACAAACAGATACCGTCGTGTAGCCAGTCCTCCGTACAGGAACTGCACAAACAGATACTGTTGTGTAGCCAATCCTCCGTACAGGATCTGCACAAACCGTACCATTAATCACTATTACCAGAACCAGAGTAGAGCCACTAGTCAAGAGCAATGACAGACAGCACTACTAACAGTACCTACAATCTGAGGACCCGTCCAGTCAATGAAGATGAGTCTACACCCCCCTCAATTTCGAGGACAGAAAGTACAGGCCAGTGCCCATTCAAATGAATTTGCTACGCACCGAAGGGCAGAGGACTTTGCCAGATGCTGGATCAACAGGATTTTGAGGAGGAAGTACCCCCTTGGTATGGACAGGATCCAATGGCCCCAAACCCAACTACTATGATGTACCAGATGATGCAAAATGACGGAAGGACAGAGATTAGCAGCAGAACGACGTCAGACAGAAGAACAGGAATGTAGAGAAGCTCAGAGGAGAGAAGAGATAAACAGAAAGACGAGCAGAAAGAGCAGCGCTGGATGCAATTACTGGCCCAAACCACTGAGCAGTGCCATATACCAACATTCCCGACCGAGTAAATCGATTCCAAAAGCTAGAACCTCAAGAAGACATTGTATCATATTTCATGGCCTTTGAAGCACACATGGAGTGCTATGCATTACCCAAGACACAATGGAACAGAAACCTGGTACCTATCCTTACTCCGGAAGCAACACGAGTCTATGTCTCATTGGATCCAGATGATCGACAAGACTATGACACCTTGAAGGTTGTGCCCTGTTTTCCGTCTACCGAATTACCAGGGAAACTTGCCAATTGAAGATGTATCAGCTCAGACGCAAGCCTGACGAAACCTGGAGTACCTGCAGCCAGAGGCATTTACACCTATCTACCAAATGGGCCGAGGGGTGTACATCAGCCAAAGAAGTCCTTGAACTGGGTTCAATTGATGCTATACAGAAATTAATGCCTAGACCAATGGCCACGTATGTCCGAGACTGAAAGCCAACCTCCTTAGAGGAATAACCAGTTTGGCTGATGACTTTGTCATTACCAGAGGATGGATCTATGATTCAACCTCTGAAAATGACAGAGACCCCATGCAAGGAAAACATAGACATCGCCGTAATGTGTAGCAAAGTACTCTATCAAAGCATGGAGAAGGACGATCAAAGACTCCACCACCTGCCAAAAAGACTACAGGAAAGACCGAGATGAATCACCGGTTCCTCCCTCCATTTGATGAGAAGAATCGTCCTCGCTGCTTTAACTGTAACAAATACGGACACTTCTTGGCAGAATGTCACCATCCAAGAAAGAAAACAACCAAACCGAGGCTGGAGAGTGTCAACCTAGCTCAACCACTGACTAACCGGCAAGAAGTTGACCTGGTCTCAACCGAAGTGAACCGAGAGACACTAGTGACCGGCAGAATTAACGACCAACCCATGAGCATGGTCTTGTTAGACACTGGTGCTGAGAAAACACTCGTAGACAGCACCCTAATATCTGAACATGACAAAACTGGAATCACCATTCGAGTAAGGGCTTTCAATGGCACCATTACTGAGTTGCTTCTTGCCAGAGCCAGATTCAAGGTCGGCGACTGTACCGAAGACCTGATAGTGGCAGCTCAACCCAATCTGGGGTATGATGCACTCATGGGCACCAACTTCCCAGATCTCTGGGGAATGGAAAAGAGATTGCTATACACTGAACTAGTAAATATGGCACAGACCCGATCCCAAAGCAACAAAGACAAATTAGAATCTCTATCGGATGACTACCATAAGCACCAAGCTGAAGAGCTTGACACTGACACCAACTCCGAAACAGAGAGCATGGAAGATGGTGAGCAATCATGGGAGGCACAGATGTCCAACCCCTCTCTGCAAGAAACGTAGCAGTCGGAAACAGAAGAAAATGATCCACTCAAGAGCAGAGCCAGCAAAGGTGAGAAACGGGCCCTGTTCATGACAAACCAAGAGGACCATCCACTGGATCATAACCGCCCAGAGTTCCAGAAGGAACAACAGCATGATGAATCATTGCACCCATGTTGGGAGAAGGAACAACAACCAGACTCGGACTTCACGATCCAAAATAACCTCTTATGGAGGAAGACAGAGGATCGAATGGGAGAGCCACTACTACAATTACTCATACCCAAGAAACACCGAACCCTTGTCCTATCGCTAGCCCACCGACAGGGACATCTGGGAAGTGACAGGACCACACAATGGATATTGGATGACTATTTTTTGCCAGGAGTATACACGGACGTCAAGAAGCTATGTGAAGCATGCCCGGATTGCCAAAAGACAGCACCCCAGCATAAACAAAGAGCTCCATTACGACCAATGCCAGTGATTGACACTCCATACTACCGAATTGGAATGGACCTAGTAGGACCTCTACCCCGAACCAATGCAGTGAACTGATTTGTTCTAGTGGTAATGGATTATGCCACCCGTAGGCCCGAGGCGATTTCCCTACAGCAGACTGACAGTTGGACAATAGCCGAAGCACTGTTGGTACTATTCACTTGGTTGGGAGTACCTGAGGAAATAGTAACCAACTGCCCAGTGCAAACCTGATCAGCCGACTTATGAAGGAACTCCACAGACTCATGGGAATCCGAGGACTAAGGACAACTCCATACCACCCAGAAACGGATGGCATGGTGGAGAGGTTAAACTCCACCATGAAAACAATGATGAAGAAAACTCTCAAGCAGTGGAACGGACAATAGGATCTGGCTCTACCACACATACTGGGAGAGTACAGGTGGGTCCCACATGAAACAACTGGGTTTACACCCTCCGAGTTACTATATGGTCGTCAAATTAGAGGACCATCAGCACTAAGGGCAAGATGGACATCGACCACTTCCATACCGAAAGGTGTAGTAACTTATATAAGCACAATCCAAGATCGACTAGAACACTTGCAGGACCTCTCCAGAAAGCAAGAAGAGATTAAGAAGGCAAGACAAGGAATATCACGATCGGAAGGCCAAACTGAGGATGTTCAGGCCTGGAGAATTGGTTCTACTAAGAACACCGCAGTGTGGACCAAAACTCTTAACCGAGTGGGACGGCCCGTATGCCATACTCAACAAGGTTGACGAAACAACCTATGAACTGAGCATGCCTGATCACCCCCGGAGAAAGGTGAAGTGACACATAAATTTGCTGAAGAAGTTACACTCTCCCATAGCAGCATGCTTCACAGAAGTAACAGAAGAGGATGGCTTCACCCATTCTGAAGAAAACAGGGTGACCATCAACCCAGAACTGACAGAAACTGAAGAAGAAACGCTGAAAAAATTGCTGAAGGATCTCACAACCAGATTTTCGGACCCGGGTGTGCCAGAGATGCAGAGATCAGACTAGAGACAGGAGAGGCCTACCCGATTAGCAGGCCACCATATCGACTGGATAAAAAACGAATGAAAACTATGGATGGAGAAGTTAGAAGGTAGCTGGAGCTGGGAATTATACAACCATCAAGAAGCCCCTGGGCCTCCCCAGCTCTCCTAGTCGGGAAAAGCGGAGGTGTACGCCTCTGTATTGATTATCGAAAACTCAACGCAGTAACGAAGTCTGATCCATTTCCACTGCCACAAATCAACGAGCTGATGGACAAACTAGGACGGGCAACACAAATCTCCACATTAGACTTGGCTAGAGGTTACCACAAAGTGAAAGTGCACCCAACATCCATACCGAAGACAGCATTCATTACACATGGGAAGTGGGAATATCTGTGGATGCCCTTCGGACTTAAGAATGCTCCTTCTGTCTTCCAAAGACTGATGAATGGACCCCTGGCAGACCTAGCAGACTTTGCAGCAGTGTATATCGATGATATTGTGGTGTTCAGTGAAGGATTCGGCAGACACCTGGAGCACCTAAAGGCAGTGGTCCTACACCGATTGGAGACAGCAGGCTTGACTCTGAAGGCATCAAAGTGCACATTTGCCAGCCCAGACTGCCAATATCTAGGCCACCGAGTAGGAGGAGGAAAAGTCCAACAATTACAAGCTAATATCGAAGCAATATCGAGATACATTCGACCATTTAAGAAGATGGATATCCGAGCCTTCCTAGGCCTGGCTAACTACTATAGGAGGTTTATCCCCAGTTTTGGAACCATAGCTGTGCCCCTAACAGATTCCACAAGAAAAGCGGCTGCTGATAAAATAAACTGGACACCTGAGAAGATAGCATATCAAAACCAGCCTTACAGGAGATGCTGTACTACTAAGCCCAAATGAGGAGAAAAATGCATACCGACGCTTCGGGAGTAGGTATCTGGTCAGTCCTCAGCCAGGAGGGACATGATGGAACAGACCAACCAGTAGCATACTATTCGAGGAAACTGAAGGATGCTGAAACCCGTTATACTGTGACAGAACAAGAGTGCTTGGCCGTAGTAGAAGCTCTATGACACTTCCGAGTATACCTCAGCGGAGCAGCCTTTACGATCATCACTGACCACAGCAGCCTGAAATATCTAGACTCAATGAAGGATGAAAATGGACGCTAGCCAGATGGACCCTCACCCTACAACTGTATCTCTATGAAGTGCAACACCGACCCGGAGCACAGAACACTAATGCCGATGGGATGTCCAGGCAGTCATGGAACTCATTCGAACCACACCCAGAAGATTAACCTCTAGAGAAATGGAGGGAATGTCACAGGGCGTCCTGCACAAGACTCTAACTGAACCCTTACACAGTAATCATATTGCACACACTGATTACTGTCATGCAGTCCATTTTTAATTAATTGTGAATAGCTATTTAATTACTGTAACCCATTGCATGTTTAGTCAGACTGGTCCCTATAAAAGGAGCCTAGTTAGAATTACCAGGAGAGTTCTTTGCGAGCATACAGCTGTGTATCTTATGTATATAACTTTGGCCATGAAGGTCTTTGAGACAACATCTGAATTATACCTGTAATATTGTACTCAGTCTACCAGGATGCAGCTTTACCAAGTTAACCGTTACATCGTTCGGTGATATCCGAGTCACCTTGCGACAGACATTACTAACAGAAAGTCATGAGTTCATGGATACTATAGACACTATTATCAAGTGGATGGGAACAGAAATGTACAACCTTGTGAATTATATAAAGAGGAGTCAGAACATCATTTTGTGTTCAAGAACACCTAAGAAGTGCTATAGCACACCACACCAGTGTTTGGAGTGCCCATGAATGCATCTTGCACAGGCCAAGGCCTTATGAAGCAACTATAACTTCAAAACAAGTTAGGTAAATCTGTTTTGTATGTTAAATAATTTGTGCACATGGATACATGGAACATGTTTTAACGCCATATTCTCAACCATGTGGAAGGCTGCCACGTCGTCAGAATGTCACATTAATTAAGTGTCCAGTATTAACAGGAAATGGTCAAGTGTTAATTACTACATGGTTATTTAAGTGAATTGAGGTTTTGGCCATGATATAATATAGCGTGTGCCCTGTGTTTTAGTCACACTTATCTGGTGACATAGAGCAGCTACCTACTGGCCTGCACTAATGCAATCAAGAGGAGGATGTCTGGGAAGGCTTGGAGTTGTACTTGTAGCTGCACAACTGGCACTGTTTGGTAAGTCTCTAGCTAGCTATGGTGACTATATTATTTGATGTCAGCCAAATGTTCAGTGTCAGCTCAGGGCTGTTTGCTGGCAGCAGGTGGGAGCGCACCTCCATTCAGATATTATAGTGACTCTGCTAGCCTGCTCAGTGAAACTCAAGCCATCATCACCAGCTACAAGTTTGGATGCTGTGGCAACATCACTGCATGGCAGACGTATGTCCAACCTGGAGGTCGGGCAAATCAAGGATCCTATGATATCAACTTCCAAGTGTGGAGGCCTTCACCAACTTTGTCGAAGACTGGATGCTACAGTCTGGTAGGAGTGAATAGATTCATAAATCTATCACTTGGTGAGGGTGGGCTAGTAAGTGAGACTCCTGAACCATCCAACATCCTCACTGTGCAGCCTGAGGATGTGGTGGGATACTACACATCCAGCAGAAGTGGCACAGAAGATGGAATACAACTGGACACTAACCAGAGTATTGATAGTGTGTGGTACCATACTAATACTGATAGTGCTCCTCTTATTGTGCTACTACCTAATTGTCCCTTCCCAGTAGGAATAGGGAATGATAGAACTTTGACATCATTTACTAATGCAGCACCAGTCCTCTCAGTGAGAGTGTGTAAGTGATCAACCACCTTAGTTACCAAGAATCTTTGCTAGTGTTAATATTTATTATAATCTGCAGCTTCCTTCTCATGCTCGTCCATTTCAACATCATCCACTTTTTCAATACCTCCTTCTACCACTGCTATCTCTGCTAGTTCTGCAACACCTATTAGTCCTACCTCAAATGCTGTCACACTTGCCACCACAACCACCTCTGATTCTGTCTTGAGCACTGCTGTAATAGCTAGTGTTGCTGTTGTTGGGGGCTCAGCTCTCCTGCTCTCCTCACTGTGTATACTAGTCCTGGCTATCACTCTAGCCAAGGCTAAGAAGAGACAGAGAACTTTGGCAGAAACAGCCTCTATAGTGGATGATCAACAAGTCAACACACTTTCTATGGAGATGAAGGGAAACGAAGCATATATGACCACTTCCCATACAATTAACATGGAAACTAACATGGCCTATGCAACGGTGAAGACAGGAAGTGAGGTAAACATTATCGTAATGAAAGAGCGTGTATTACATAATGCAACTTAGAAAATGCTCATAGAACAAATGTATATATTCCATTCTGAGTGGATTAAGATTATCCTATGCCCAGAACTCATTTTTTTAAAGTAAACGTTACACATCAAGCTGTTTGGTTTGTGCGGGATTAGCATGATTATGCACCATATGACTGATGGAGCTGGGAGCATAATTGCCTATAATTAGAGTGACAAGTTTTATAGTAACGGTCTGCTTAACTGAGAGTGCTAAATACCATAAACACTTTACAGGTACTTTTGCAGCAACAAATGATTATTTTTTTAAACAACTTTAGCATAATATTTTGTCTCTACAAACACACACTAGCACTCCTGGGTGATTGGCAACAATCAGCTATTAGGCGCTGCTTTCATTATCATTCTAAATCGTCTTTGTTATGTATCTCATGGCATATCTGTGAAGCACTTGTCTCAAGGTATACCGGCTCTGTGTATGTATATCTTTGAAGAACATGTTCAATACTAACTTCTGCTTGTACTTATTACTCATGGCTGAAGAAATGCAGCAAACGGTAATTTGAGCAAACGGTATCACCTGTGCAGTGTTTTCATTTTTTTTAAAGAATGATGAAGGGGTGAATGGTATTTAGAAATTGTTTTGCAAGCTGCTATTTCCCATTTGGTGCAGTGTTTGTTGTAGGACTTGACATAATATGTGGCACTAAACAAACTTTACAATAATTATACTTATGGATACAGCAAAGACTGTGAATATAATTCTAGACAGACATACCTGATATAATGACTTTCTCAATAAGCAGCTAAAATGTATTCACTCAACGTTTTGGCTGCAGAAATGTCGAGTTAGTAAACTTAAGTTAATCATCGGTGTAAAGTCATTGCATCTCCACTATCTCAACTGAGAGTTCATTGAGAGAGTATTTAACTCTTGTGGAAAATTTATAGCTGTTATTTACATTTAACGCATGTCAAGGTTTTGCTATTGTTTCCACACAGGACCTGAACAATGAATATGATGACATACTTCCTGCTGAGCCACTCTACTCCAACTAAGTTTATACTGTGACGAGAGAAACAAACTTTTTGCATAATGTTTAGAAAATGTCTACCCAATATGATGCCATGCCAACCAAGTCATAGATACACATCATTTATTTAAGTAATGGAACTATGTTCACCTTTAATTTCTTGCATATATTCATTTATTAATGAAACAAAATTGCAGTATTCAGGTCTCCATGAGCACCTCATGGTGTCTTAGGATCTTTTGAATCACTGACCTCCAGTTTGGGTGCAACTTTGGGAGCATGTATTCCTCTCTGGTTAACCATGAGCCTTGTCAAAGTTATGGAGCTGCTCTACAGTAGAGACACTTCTACCCTGGACCTGTGCTGAGGAAGGCCTCTCCCTCATGAGCGGTCCCTCCCATTGCTCCACATCCACAACACCATCACTTTCGCTTGACAGGATAGTCTTCTGCGCAGCCTTGAGCACCTCTCCGAACAATGAGTTGCCATACGCACACACAAATAATTACAGTATAGGCAGCTTCTCCCTCCCAGAAGGGTACTCAACCGATAGACATAGACTTAATGCTACAGATAGCTTTCTCCAGCAGACCGACTCTCAGGAATCCATGCGCATGCCCATGCTGGAAGATTGGACCCAGACCAAATCCCAGACCATGGTCCTTCTGAGAGGAATATCCCTCTGTCTACAGACCCAAGCCACCAGCCCGACCCCAATGATCTCGCTTTGGACCAAAGCCCCCAGCCCAACCCGTTGGCATCCATCAACCGACTTTGGACCCAAGCCCCAAGCCCAACCCGCTGG
Source organism: Cladorhizidae sp. MBARI D1340-BT2 (assembly GCA_028752905.1). Classification (NCBI taxonomy): domain Eukaryota; kingdom Metazoa; phylum Porifera; class Demospongiae; order Poecilosclerida; family Cladorhizidae; species Cladorhizidae sp. MBARI D1340-BT2. The sequence continues at coordinate 6,982,752 of JAQNBH010000014.1, read as the reverse complement.
CATCCATCAACTGGTCCCCGGACCAAACCTGAATCCATGGCCCCTTCTGGGAGGAGTATTTACCCCTCTGGCTCCGGGTCCTAGCCCCCAGCCCAACCCTAACAAATACCAATTAAGCACTCATGGGGTGTTGCAGTCGAATTGATATGCTAAAGACCACAATCAGTGTTAAGAAATGGAATATCATTGCCTCACATACTTAATGGATGTTTCCTAAGCCATTGATTCATAATATCTTACTTCTTAACATCAATGCTATAAAGTAGGGCTTCTGATCCGGCACAAATCCATCATGTACACTAATATTGAGCTAGCTAAAATCCACTCAGATTTCTTCCTTAGAGTACTCTGATTGATGGCTCACCCTCTTTGTCACCATTGATTCAGGGTTTCTTCCAACTGCAGCTCTCACTATCTTCTCTGGACTAGATTTACCTTTGGTGTTCTGTTGGGATGAATTGGTTGTGTTGCTTGTAATGGGACTAGATTTGCCTGTGATCAAGCTAAACTTACCTTGGTTTTGTCGTGCTTGGCTGACTTATTATAATATGGTAGTGTTTTTTGTTATGATGTGACAGGATTTCTTGGTTAATGAACCCTTAGTTGAATCTTATTTATTGCTGGTGACAGTACTTTTTTACTACTGGTAGTACTCTACTCAAATAAACCTAAATAATGGAGGAAATGATAGGAGACCAAGTACTTGTCTTGATTCACCTCATTACTATGTAGTACCAATTATGGAAAATTAGCCAGTGCAATAGTCTGGTAGTCTCCAGTGTTAGATGTGATGTGCATTAATAGGAAACTCTTCACAGAAGGTGCAAATGCATGGGAGGGAAGGCGTTCAATACTTATTCCTTAAGTGTAGAAGATGATTCGCATCATGATGACATCACCATTCAGTCTTGGGATCTTCAGTTGTGAAACATATCTTAGAAGATGACCATTTGTAAGGCTGCATATAAGTGTTCAAATAATTGCATTGGATTCATAAGTTTTCACTGGCACAACTTCAAAATATTAAGTTTGACATTCCACATTGCTGGATAAGTAAAATTGCTATCTACATCAACACACACACACACACACACACACAATAATAAAATGAAGTGTGCAGAATATATAATTGGGCTCACAAGTCGTGACCACAAGTTGTTTTTTGAGCATTTGTATCTTGTGGTATCATCTCTCCTTTTTTCGAAAGGTTAATAAAATAAGATCTTCAGATCGATGAGATTTTTCTAACTATAAGTCTATTTTTGTGATAAAGATGTGGTAAAGTTACTTTCAGTATGTGAAAGTTAATGCATCCTCTCAAGTTACAAGCAGCTTTTAGGGCTCTGTATATTGGCATCCCAGACCACAGAACAAGCACAATGATGAAAAATAGGACCTGGATAATGATCCTCACTTACAACTAACTTTACCTCATTGGTATCTCTGGTTTACATGGAAGCAAAAAGTTAGTCTTAGACATATCTGTCAGTTACAGTCAAGTTCTACAATAACTATTCTTACAAAGTAGTAAGATTAGATGAGAATTTTTATTCCGATTCTTTCTTTTTTTTTTTTTTTTTTTTTTTTTACTTCCAAAAACATGCTCAATAGCTACTGGCTAATGCAAAGAGCACACAATACACACAACACATGAAATACATTATGAATGTTATGAAATTGTTTGTATGTAATGGCTAAGAGAACGGGATTCCTTAATATTGTTCGGAAGAGCATTCCACTTACGAATGACAGAAGGGAAAAAAGATACATTAAAAGACTGAGTACGAGGGAAAATGATAGTAAGGTTGAGGGGGTGGTATGATCTAATGTTGTAAGGTGGAGGAGGCTGATGTGCAGGCAGTGAGGTTGGAAAGTCAATATAATTATGCAAAAGCTTAAATAGACGTATGAGTTGAGAGTTGAGACGACGAGAGGAGAGTGTAGGGAGTTTTCGATTAGAACGTAAGAGGGAATAGTCAGAGGACCAGTCTTTAGAACAAATTTTGCATGCAAAGAATTGTATTTTTTGGATAGACAGAGGTGCGCAGATTGTGGGTCCCATAGAAAAGAACAGTATTCAAGGTGAGGTCTTATTAGAGAGGTGTATAGACGCAGAAGAGAAGAGGAGTCAGAGTGATGATAAAATTGTCGGTATAAGAGGCCTAAGAGACGACGAGACTTACTACAAATGAAGGATATGTGTTTAGACCAGGATAGTGTTGAAGATAAGAGAACACCCAGATACTTGAACTCAGAGACTAAATCAAGAGGGGAACCAAGTAGGTAGAGTGAGGGCAAAGTTTCAATGAAGAAAAGTTTAGTTGTGGTAAGACACAAATTTCAGATATACTGAGGAGTAGTGAGAATATCTTAGCAATGTATGAATCTAATGCGTCAACTAGTAAATAACCTCCAGTTTCAGAATATTCTGATATGAATGAAGCATTGTACCAATGGTTCCAAGAACATTTACCCATGTGGATCTCAACTTGCGGAGAAGGCCAGAGAAATTGCTGTAGTTTTAGGCAAGGCAGAATTTAAGGGAACCAATAGTTGGCTAACAAAGTGGAAGAAGCAGTACAATATAAGGAGAGTGGTTGTAAGTGGTGAATCTGGAGCTGTACGAGGGGAGACTATCACATCAAGGAAGGAAAGGCCTGCCTGAGATTGTGAAAGGATATAAAAAGGAAGACATTTATAATCTATGACACTGGATGCTTTTAGAAAGCCTCCCTGTGATCGTGGGTTTGGACAGAAAGGAAAGCAATGCTGGGGTGGGAAAAAGAGCAAGCAGAGATTCACAGTAACCTTCATTGTGAGTGCAGCTGGTGAAAAGGAAATTCCCATTGCCATCTGAAAATATGAAAAACCTAGATGCTTCCGAGGTTTTAACACATATGGTCTTCCTGTGAAGTATTACCACCAGAAAAAGGTGTGGATGATGAGAGAAATCCTTGATGCAGTTTTGACAGCGTTCAATCATAAAATGAGACCAAAAAATTTGTTTTGCTTCTAAGACAATGCAGGTTGCCATCCTGAAGAGAAGTTTAGCAATGTCAAAATTGTATTTCTTCCAGCTTAATACAACCTCAAAATTATAGCCATTAGACTTGGGAATTATCCAGAATTTCAAATGTCATTACTGTTGGCTATTTCTTCGTTATGTTTTAGCACAGCTGTGCAACAGAAGTAGTCAAATGTAATCCATGTCCTCACAGCAATTCGATGGGTAGCTCTAACATGGAAAGAAGTAAAGATTGAAACTTCTTTGCTTCATTGATCAAATCCACCTTCTTCTCCAAGGAGATATGAATCCTTTTTTTAGAAGACGCCATTACCAGACTTCCAGCAGCTTGCCTGTAGATTAGCTTCACTCTAGATGTCAGACTCAAAAGAAATGTGAACAACTCGTGAGATCTCTACTAGATGGCCTCTCAGCCAGTAGGCAGTGACTTCAATGTAGCAGAAGTACACTCTTACATCAGAGGCTAACATGTTTATAAAGAAGTATAGACTCCTTCCATTGGAGAAGTTTTTCTTCTCAGAAGGGAGCCAATTAACAGTTGTGACCAATCGGCTTTTGCAGTGATGAGAGAGGGTGTTGTTGTTGGCTACATTCCCTACAATATTGCCTCCATCATCTCATAGCTTACTATCATAGTAGCTATGAATATCGATCATGACAATAATTATTTTTGAATTATTCTTTCCTTTTTATTATTTTTTTGGTACTGCACTGGGCAGTGGGGTGCGACGGTCCCAAGAGACAAAGATTATTCTTTCAATGGCATCTGGCTATACCAACGGCCACACCCAATGTACTTTGGGAGAGGGGTAATTTCAGTTTATTCGGTGCCTGGATGGTGTCTGTTGTTCAGGATTGGGAGGTTGTCTGCCATTTGGGGGCTTTCTAAGCACTATTACTATGGAAATATCTATTGGTGCATCTGCCTCTGTCTGTTATAAGGTAGGTGTCCGCTACTGGGAGTGTGAGTTAACGGTTGTTCTAGTTTATCTACAAAACCCAAGGAAGATGTGAAGGCCATTTAGTTGAATATCTAATTTATTCTAGCTTATTGTAAGTGGCTGTAAATTGTTCTGCAATTTTATGAATAGTTATTGAATGAAAGTGCATTTCTTTTAAGCTACCTATATGGAGAGCAACCAAGTTTAAACTTACTACAAAAACACCTACAAATTATCTCAACAATGTGTTCACATGAGAAAAACTTCATGCTGATAGCTGATAGGAGGAAATATCAGTGCATAAAATAAGTATACCATTCAAAAGCTGGTTATATAAGCCACATTTTCATGCTAAAATCAAGTTCCTGATGGGAAATACAAGAAAGTTATTACCAAAATAATATTCAAGAGCAACTAAAAACTGTCATTCTTATTGCTTCTCTTGTGTTCGTGTTCATACACACACACACATAAGTATCCTGTATTTACATACCTAATAAAACAAGAACAATCGGACACTGCAAACCTCCACCACTGACAACAATTTTTCCTTCATAATCATTTTGAACAAAACTCTATGGGTTGACTTATCAATAAAGCGAGAGGAAGATGTCAGTCATTCTAGCAGATTGCTAACATTAAATCAGCTCTAAAATAGCTATTTGTGACCATGTTGTAGAACTTGTGAGCTACCAGTGCCAAACGCACACGCGCATGTATATATATTCAAACCTCAACGCTAAGTGTTGTGCCGGTTCTGGCGATGCTTTCTATCAATGTATATGAATACCAAAATGTAATAGATCTTTGACATATGCCTAACCAGTATATAAGATTTCTATCTGCAATTTTTTGGGGGTAGTCCTACTAACAGACAGACACACAAACAAACAAACAAACAAACAGGAGCAGTCCTGTTGAAGGTAATTATTGGCAAGAAAATCGTGCCCTCAATGGAGTGTTGGATGGAAAACATATTATTGCCAGAATAGCCATCTATGTGTAGCTATCTATCTATCTATGTGTATCTATCTATGTGTATCTATCTATGTGTACTAACTATGTGTACCTATCTATGTGTATCTATATATGTGTATTTATCTATGTATGTATTGAATCTAAGCCACCTGTAAAATATACGAACGCTTCAGCCACACTATGGAAATACTTAAACTGGGAATGGTCGACATAAATGCTGGCTTATGTCAACCAATGCTGGCTTATGTCAACCAATGATGGCTTATGTCAACCAATGCTGGCTTATGTCAACCGGGAATGTTTTTCATATTAATATGGAGAAAAAGACTGCAGATTTCAAGCTAGCTAGAGGAAAGAAAACTGTCATCACACTGACACAGGCAAGTAAGAATGGGATCCAGTGTCAATAGCTGACAGGATGACAAGAAGGAATGGTGAAGTTAAACTCGAAACCAGCAAGAAATATATAAAATTCATAGGTACTTCTCCATAACACAACAACTAATACAATGTGATGACATCAATAACTTATGGATCAGCACATTCTTCAATTATGTTTGAATGGCTAGAGCAATGCAATCAAATAATACTAGGGTTTCAAGCTAAAACATTGATATTTTTAATTGGTGGTGAGTGAAGCATGTCCTCCATGGGAAGTTGAGTAGGAAACTTGTGTTGCCATGCATTGCATATCTATTAATATGAGCGGATCACCCGCCTTAAATAATGCAGACTTATGTAAACCAGGTATGCTTTTCATAGTGAAGAGAATGATAGACAAAATGCCAGACGGCTGATTTGAAGCTCGACTTATCTACCTGGCTATGTGCAGTGCGAACAGGCTGCAAGGTTATTAGCTAATATGAACACTTTTCAGATAACAGAACAACCCAGCTTGAGAGAGCAAACAACAAGCCAAGACCCTAATAAACACCCACAAGTCCGCCAAATGTTCTCCCGCATAGGTACCCATACAAAACAACTGCTGTAGAGACAGGTGAGAACAGGCTACATAGCTGACAGGAAATGATGACAGATATAGTTACTCAGTTCATCAAAGCTAAAAAATACTTTCTGATGGTAAAACTATTGGTAGAAAAGGTGGACTTACAACTGATCTCATCGATAGTCTGCCTAATGTTTATAGCTATCAGGAACAACAAGGCTTGGTCAAGGCTGTTCAGGCTTCCCTTTTGCACAAAATTTATCTGGTGATCAGCCTCATCATCATTTTTGCTCAACAGGAGAGTTGTCATGGTGTCATTTTGGGCTAAAATACCACCAAAAGAAAGCTCCTATACCAGAAGGTATAGTTCAACTCCTAAGGCCAATAGCTGGCATCTTGGTAATCATATCCTTCTGAACAAGTGTATAGATGGTTACACACAAAATGAGAATGAAAGCCTTCATTTCCTGGTATGCAAATTTTGCCCCAAGAAGGTTTTCCTATGTGCATATTCTGTCAAGTGTGGGTGTGCACTGGTGTTGCACACTTTAATGGTGGTGCTTCTTTTATAGTGTACATCACAGCATGTATGTATGCATGTATATATATATGTAAAAGTAATGTATATATGCAGGTATGTATATGTGCATGTATGTATTATATGCATGGATGGATCGATATACCGGTGTGTATGTGTGTGTGTATGTATGTATTTAAGCATGCGTATTTATTCACCAAAAAGTTATGCTTTTGTTGTTTTTACCATTCAATCTGCAGAATATGCCAGTTTTATTTATACCTTCAGCTCACATCTATGCTAAAGACTACAGCAATGGAACAATACTACTCAACATTGTCTCTCTCAATCCATCCCTGTCAGGGATCTACACTTGCATTGTCACTAATTCTCATGGTACCAGAGTCAGGACTACCACTGTGTTTGGTCCTCCTCCTCCCCCTCCCTTCTCTGATTTTTCAGGTTGAAGGAAGTTCAGTAACAATTGGGTGCACAAGACCCACCAACACATATTTAACATCACTATGTAGCTACCAGCTCATCATATATTTGTGAGTATATGAGGATCAAAATCGTTGATTAAGTCTTAGTAATTCTGAATTTACAACAATCTTTTTAGGGCAGAGAAACCTCATTGTCAATTAAAAATGGACTTTTGTGAAATAGCTGCATGTGAACTAAATATCTGTCCTATATCCTATACTTGACTCTAGCACAAGACCTATCCATAGCCATATTGCCCTGTTAACAACTATCCCTAAAATATGCATAGTCCTAGCCCTAGCCTTATGCCTAGCCCTAGTCTAAGAGACTGGTTCTATATGCAGCACACTTAGTGCTCTGGGCATACCAGTTTTTAGTTGCTCTGGTATGTTATACAAGTCAGCACTTGTTGTTAATGTTGTTTTGTTAATTAATTAATTCAAGTCAGCAGTCCTTTGGTAGAGGATCAGCTAGAAATTCCTAGGACTTAGTAACAGTTACACAGCACAACTCGGCAAACCAAAGAGTGGTTACTTGATCTGCTCATGATACATCATGTGAGCTATACGAATTGAGGATTCTTACAGATCAACTTGACCTTGTGACATTCCCCCCCCCCCCCCCCTGAGGCATTACTTCTGGTGTTATGAACAAACCTCTTGTATGCAAGTATACAGGATATATAGATCCTTGAAAATTAAGTTTTACATAATTCTAATTTTTGTAGTTTTTCTTTGTTTTGTTTCTGGGATATTTCTGCGATGTTGCTGCCTTTTTGCCAGTTTACAAACTTCTGTGTTCCCAGTTATTAGTGTACATTTACCTGTAGTAATGCAGTGTTATTAGTATACATTCACCTGTAGTAATGCAGAGTTATTAGTATACATTCACCTGTAGTAATGCAGTGTTATTAGTATACATTCACCTGTAGTAATGCAGTGTTATTAGTATACATTCACCTGTAGTAATGCAGTGTTATTAGTATAAATTCACCTGTAGTAATGCAATGTTATTAGTATACATTCACTTGTAGTAATAGTGTTATTAGTATACATTCACCTGTAGTAATGCAGTGTTATTAGTACCTGTAATGCAGTGTTATTAGTATACATTCACATGTAGTAATGCAGTGTTATTAGTATACATCACACCTGTATGGATTGCAGTGTTTTTAGTATACAGTAATGCAGTGTTATTAGTATATATTCACCTGTAGTAATGCAGTGTTATTAGTATATATTCACCTGTAGTAATGCAGTGTTATTAGTATACATTCACCTGTAATAATGCAGTGTTATTAGTTTACATTCACCTGTAATAATGCAGTGTATTAGTATACATTTAACTGTAGAAATGCAATGTTATTAGTTTACATTCACCTGTAGTAATGCAGTGTTATTAGTATACATTCACCTGTAGTAATGCAGTGTTTTTAGTACATTCACATGTAGTAATATAATAAAGCTGTGTGTGCCTGCTTCCATGACCTAAAAAACCCTTTGATTCTGTCCCTCATGCACCCCTACTACACCTTCTCTCTCTCCAATGTCCCCCTTGGCTCCTCAAATGGCTCCATTCTTATCTTTCATGCCGCTCTCAACAGGTGGTCATTTCTGGGTCCACCTCCCCTCTTCCAGTTTCTTCTGGTGTTCATCAAGGTTCAATCCTTGGACCCCTTCTCTTTATCATTTATATTAATGGAGTATGTAAAGTCCCTCTGTCTTCTTCCTGCAAGATTATTCTGTATGCTGATGATATACTACTTTTCCAACCTGTTAACTCCCTTTTTGATTTCTCCCTATTTCAACAAAATCTTGATACTGTCTCCTCTTGGATCTCATCCAACTTTCTTACATTAAATTCTTCAAAATCGAAATGGATGTTTATAACTTACAAAGTCTCTCCTATCTTCAAAACTTTGCCCTCACTCTACCTACTTGGTTCCTCTCTTGATTTAGTCTCCGAGTTCAAGTATCTGGGTGTTCTCTTCCACACTATCCTGGTCTAAACACATATCCTTCATTTGTAGTAAGTCTCGTCGTCTCTTAGGCCTCTTATACCGACAATTTTATCATCACTCTGACTCCTCTTCTCTTCTGCGTCTATACACCTCTCTAATAAGACCTCACCTTGAATCTGTTCTTTTCTATGGGACCCACAATCTGCGCACCTCTCCATGTCTAAAAAATACAATTCTTTGCATGCAAAATTTGTTCTAAAGATTGGTCCTCTGACTATTCCCTCTTACGTTCTAATCTAAAACTCCCTACACTCTCCTCTCGTCGTCTCAACTCTAAACTCATACTTCTCTTTAAGCTTTTGCATAATTACATTGACTTTCCAACCTCACTGCCTGCACATCAGCCTCCTCCACCTTACAACATTAGATCATACCACCCCCTCAACCTTACTTTCATTTTCCGTCTTTTAATGTATCTTTTTTCCCTTCTGTCATTCGTAAGTGGAATGCTCTACCGAACAATATTAAGGAATCCCGTTCTCTTAGCTTATTTAAACATTACATACAAACAATTTCATAACATTCATAATGTATTTCATGTGTTGTGTGTATTGTGTGCTCTTTGCATTAGCCAGTGGCTATTGAGCATATTTTTGGAAGGGGGGAAAAAAAGGGGAAAAAAGGGGGGGAAAGGAAAAATGCAGTGTTAATCACCTGGTAATGCAATGTTATTGGTATACATTCACCTGTAGTAATGCAGTATTATTAGTATACATTCACCTGTTGTTATATTAGTATACACATTCATGTGTAGTAATGCATTGAGTGGTGAGTGAAGAAAAAGTTAAGTACCGATACTGTGAGTCTTTCCTGTCGGATATGCAGCATATTTTTTTATTTTTTATTTTTTATTTTTTTATATATTTATTATTATCATTATCATTTAAACAGAATAACAAACAAACATTAAAACAATATATCAGAATAGACTACTTATAAAAAATAATCGTCATTACAACTAAAGCTGGTGTCCAGCACAGCTGCAGTATTACCTCGCTGAACGGCTACTGCAATCCGCTGGGAAAGGAAAAAGGAGGAGCGGGGATCATCCGTTTCCCATTTGAGATGGTTACCCAAATCCGAAAAGAAATGACCTGTAGACTTGCCAAATGAACCAGCCGTCTCGATCCCGATTGGCACCAAAAAATGGGAGACAGCCAAAGAGGAGTATTTAATCCTCTTACGGTATTCGGCATAGCTTGCCACCGAGCCAGGGCCATCAGAAGACAAGGAGGCGTAGGAGGGAGCGAAGGTGTCTACAATTGTAGCATCCCATACCAAAATACGCCTTCTTCCAGGGAATGACGGAAGCCCCATCCGGACGCTAACTATCAGAACGTGACAAGCCAGGTGCGAGGGAACCTTGATGGCTGCCAAGGACCGCCAGATGATCTCATTCACTTCCCCGTGTCTGGAGTGACGCCCTTGGCTATACTTACAACTGAGGCCATGTGTGCCGTACTTGTCAACATTAAGACCACACAAATGACATGAGTGAGGGTGACAGATGGGTAACCCTAGGCGTAAACCCATAGCAACCCTGATGACATCGTCATCCATACGAAGCCCCAGTGAGGACATGGGAAGGGCGTGAATCCATGCTCCAGACTCCTTGCAAGCTGCAGCCTGAAGCCTCGCACGAGATGTTAAATCCACTGCAGAATCTAAAAGGGAAGCATACGCCATCTTCACGTGAGGATTGTCCCAAGCCTTTTGTTGCGAACAGCTAGTGTTATCGGGAGGAAGGTTATTGTGACCAAGGCTCCAAACTTCCAAAGCTGAGTTACAATCACTGTAATTAAAATGAAGACTAGTAGGAAGGAACTAAGATCGAAAGCACCGTTTTCTGATGCCAAAAAGGCAGAAGAAGCAAGCATAACGGCACTTTTGATCCCAAGACCACGCCTGAGCCCAAGCTGGGTCATTGACATCAAGAGGAATGTTGGAGATCTCACTCAGGATGGAGCATTGCAATGAATCAAAATCATGGAGTGTGGGTGAAAGGAAACAAGGGGTGGTTCTCAAGGAATATAAGAGCTTTGGAATCGAGAAGGCGTGGCGAAGGAGACAGAAGGCATCGTGGGCGTGAAGGTGTGTGAGTCTGCTGCCCATAAACCTCAAGGAATCGACCTTGGCATTGATCATTGCTTCAATACCAGCATTACCACCGATTGGGGACCCCAACAGAGTGGCCACTTCCGGATTGACTACCCTGAGCCCTGGAGCAGCACAAAGAGCCTCCCACAATGTTGCTGGGTCGGGGCAAATGAGCTCACACTTGTCCGGGTTCAGTTGCAAACCCACCTCCTGAGCTGCAGACTCAACCACATCCAGATCCTGGAGCACTTCGCTCAAACTACCTCCGAGAGTACCATCATCCAGATAAACTCAGAGATCAACTGAAGTGTAATTCTGTGGATGGTGAGACAGAATAAAAGGGGGCCCAGGGGGTCACCTTGTTGAACTCCCTCAGAAAGACAGGATGGACTCATTCCCAAAGAAGAGAGAAGAAGGAGAGGCATAAGCTGAATGGACAAATGGGAGTAAATATGGGGCCAACTCCTCCTCTGCAGCTAACATTTTATCACGGCGAATTGAATTGAAAGCATTGCGGAAATCCAGCTTCAACAAAACCTGACCTGGCTGTAAATTCTGCAGGAAAATACAAGCAGAGTGAGCCACAGCCTCAGCACCATGACGAATCCCAAACCCCAGTTGCCGAGGTGACAAAACAGCGCTCATTGACTGCTTCAAACGACTACGACTGCCAGCACACTTTGCCACCAAAGTCTCAGCATACAGCCAATAGCTATAGGTCTCACACCACCATCCTTCTTGTTCAGGGCTATCAAAGTACCGCTGAAAAATAGGGGACGAACAGCAGAAGGAGTTACTCCTGACAAGACCAAATTGACAAATGCTGAAAGGGCGGCTAGGAGCTTGGTGCCACCGTTACCTGCTGATGAACTAACCATGTCCTTCAGGTGTTGAGGGCGTAGACCATCTGGCCCTCCTGCAGATCCACATGGGAAGGAGCGAATAGCTTTGGCTATCTCAGAGTGGGATATTTCAAATGAGTAATCACTATCAGGCACTGGGGCAGGGAGTATAACAGGGTCAGGGTGGGGCTGAGGATGTTTTTCCCGTAAGGATGCCAGTGTCTCTGAATTAAAATCTGCAAAGGAATCAGCAATGCATACAGCTCCCTTAAAATCACCCTCATCGAGCTTGGAAGCAACTCGTTTAGATAGAGAGTGAATAGGATCAGGTTTGGAAGACCTAATATTGTGAGGTGGGCTGGATGGGGGGAGGGGGTCCGACTCGGACTGGTTTATTTTATTTTGTATGAGAGCCAATGGGGAAGGTAGTTTTGGAGGGCTAGGGGTTTATTAGGTCATGGGTTGCTATTTGTCCTATTATTGGCTGGCTTGTTCTGTATCTGGTAAGGGATCATGTCTACAGCTATTTTAACAGCTGCTAAATCACACTTCTTCAGTGAATTAAAACATAATAGTGCTGATTGAAATATTCGACTCTTTTTGTCCAGAAATTGGTCGTATATAATTCATACATACAAAACAATTACTCCATCTTGCAATCTGGAAAGAGATAACATAATATTAAAGTTTCAGATTACAAGAGATTTACTTGCCTGCAATCTAATGTTGATTGAACTTTTTATTCTTCAGAAATACCAGTATTACTGATTATATTTCTTTGCATGCTATAATAATATACCTACTCAATCCCTGTGTCTTCAAAAGCACAAGGTAATGGTGCTAGCTTGTAATCATTGCCTTGGTGTGGAAAATAAATTGTGTGTCCTTGAAGGATCTTGTATAAAACTGGTGGATATTTAATCAACCCTAATCTTAGGTAAAATATGAAAGCAAGGTTTTGTATGTGTAACATAACAGTCAGTACTGTGGTGGTGATTGCTTATCCCTGTCACAGGTGACAATAATCAACACCTGAAATATGGGACTACAATCAACTGCTCCAGATTATTCAAGAGGAACTTTCATTGTCCCAAATTTGCAACGTGGAAAATATGATTTCACTATAGCATCAGTGATCTATGGCATCGAAAGTCAACGTTACCCATTTACAATTGGTCCAAATATATAAGTATATGTGCATAGTGTATATGTGTGGTTTGAGATGAACATTATCACTTATTCTTATTATGTTGTTTATTTTTGTTGAATAAACATTTCTTCCAGTGGCAAAGACAGTTGGAATTATTACAGCAGGTGTATTCCTGTTCCTTCTTATCACTCTAGGTATATTGATCGGTTCGGTTATCTTCTGCATAAAAATCAGGTGAGGGGCCATAATAATATTTAATTTCAGGGTGTGTTCTTCCATTCCCTCTATTTGCTTTGCCCAAATTTCAAAATAAGGGTCACCAGTAATACTCAGGACAAGACAACATATATAGCACTAGTTAGGTCAGTCCAAAACTAATTATAAAAATAATCTATATACAAAAATAATAATAATCTACAAAAATTATTATTATATCACCAATTATATCACCAAAACAATAACATAGTATATACACAAGACAGAAAAAGAAAAAAAGAAAATGTACATTATTAATAATGACAAAAATAAATAATAATAATAAAAACAATTCGTTAAACCAGAGGAAAGACACTCTGAAGAGTACAGGTCCCCAAAACTGCTGCTGTGTTACCGCGCTGCGTGGCAACAGACTGTACTAGAATGTGGCCAGCAGACAAGGTAGACATCAGAGAGGTGACTGAAATCAGTAACTGGGGTCCCTACATCACAATCAGCCTCTGTCCCATTACAGACCACATTTGTATAATGCACCGGTACGGCTTGGTCAGCATGTAAATTTGAAAAGTTACCCAAACTCATAATGACTCCAATGTTTTATTTGCTACTAGTCATACTGGGATGTCGGAATGGTATTCAGTGCTCCATCAAACAGTAACCGACGACAAGCAACCAGCATGTTTTTTTCTGACCAGAATGATAGAAGGCTGTATAGTTCCCCAAATACCATTGCGACAGACTTCCATCTATGATAAACTAGCATTTCATAGATCTTGTAGCACGTACTAGCTAGCTACATGCTCGCTCTATACCATTAAATTTCCACAGGAAAAAGTTCAGTTTAAATAGTCGGATGATCATCCCTTCTACATCTGGTACTACGGTTTGGTCCGCCAGAAACTGACAGCACACTTTTGGATGGCTTACCTGATACTCCAGCTGGACTTATCAGCATGTCCAATAACATAGCCAGCAGGCCCAGCGGTAACACTGACACAAAACTGGCACTTAGTTGGTGGAATCCAAGGAAATGGGTTCATTCAACGTCACGGATCACGTGAGACTGTCCTTTTCGGAGTGCTGGTCAAAATCATAAACAAGAATTATGGAAAGAGAGAAAGTCGAACTGATTCAGTAACGGAAGGGTAGAGGGTTGTAGCAGGGACAAGGACGTTTCCTTCTTCAGAATTCCCAAAGTAATATCCAAAGGAGAGAGAGTACACGCTGAGTAAGAGAAGGAAAGATGGTTTTCTGGCTGCTATTTCCAGGAGAGGGCTAACTGAGAAGATCCTGAAAAATGACAGAATTTTCTCCAGGCACTTAATATCTGGAAGACCTGCTGATCTATTAGATGATATGAATCCTGCCTGGTTGCCATCACTACACTTAGGTCATCAGGAGGCAATGAAATCAACTGCTATAGCTACAGGGAGGTGGGAGAGGAGAAAAGCTAGGGTGTTAGTAGCCATTAGTAGGGAAGAAGCTGCATAGGAAGCTGCACAAAGTAACAGTACTTGCACCACTAAAGAAGATAGAGAGAGTAGTGAGTTAACTAAATCAATGGAAAATGCTTCGACCCAAACTGATGTAACATCAGATGATATTGTGACAATTTCCAAGGATCTAGCTGATTGCCAAAAAACTATTAAAGACCTAATTTTTACAGTTGAAAACCTCACTATATATGAGAAGTCCTCCACCTCCCTTTTGTGACTACGATATCACAAATTTTTCTGAAGTGGACAAAAGCAATGAATGGTAGATTAGCCACTTAATTTTATGGCCAGATCATGATGCCCTGCAGAAGACAATGCCTATGTTTTTCAAACTTCTTTCGGGAAAAAAGTTGTAGTAATTCTCGACTGTTTTGAAATATTTATTGAAAGACCATCCAACCTTCTTTCGAGCCTTGTCATCGTATAAACACCATAATACTGCCAAAGTATTACTTGGAATTGCCCCACAGGGAGTGATTTCATATGTGTTAGACATATGGGGTGGACGAGTTAGTGACAAACACTTGACTGAACATTGTGACATTTTAGACGAGCTTGTTCCAGGGGATGTAATATTAGCTGATAGGGGATTCAATATTTCGGAATCTGTATATAGGCATGCAGGCAAGACTGCACATATATAGCTACCAGCTTTTACTAGAGGTAAAAGCAAGTTGTCTGCTTTAGAAGTGCATGAAACTCGATGGATAGAAATGTAAGGATACATGTGGAAGGCAATGTTAGATAGAAGTATTCCATCCTGCAGTCCACTCTGCCGATACATTACATCTCAAAGAGGTAAGAAGATTTTCCCGATTATTGATCATATTGTCTGTGTGTTGTACTCTATGTAATGTGTGTGATTCTGTCATCCCATTTGACTGAATTTTTATATTATCAGATTGATTTTTCATGAAATTTCGTTATAACATTGTTTGTAAATAAAAATTAATTTAATAAGGGATGAAGTGACAAGTTACTATATATAAATATACCTTATTACATTGATACGGGGAAATATCACGAGTCTGTGGCTAGTATTTCCACGAGTGCCGCAGGCACGAGTGAAAATACCGGCCAATCAGACGAGTGATATTTCACCGTATCAATTTAATAATGTATTTATCATCGGACTGAGGATGCGCAAACCTTTACTGAGCATGCGCATATCGGGTAGGTAATAACAAGTGGGTAATATAACAAGTAGGTAATAACAAGTACGCGATATGGTAAAATATCACAGTAGTTCTATTTGTACTATTCTCTATGAGTGGAGTAGATAGCTATATACATGATAAAATATGTTATGTGTATTTTACTTTCTTTCTTCTATTGAACTCTGGTAATATTCTGCAGTCTGGGCAATACCATTTTCCCTTAGGGATTTCTTGAATTTTCAAACATGCTGTATAATTATATGAAACCACTCAATAACTACAGTTTGTATTTTCAAAGACTATCATTTCATCTTCATCAGGTCCTTTGCAATAAACAGATGGGCTGTTTGGATCACGCTGTTAGTACTTGGAGTACCCAATGAAGTAAACATTTCCTTGTGTGTATATACCACTTTCCGAGCAATTCGGGAAATACACAAGATCTGAAAAACAGCTGCACTTTACGAACACAAATGTCCCAAAAGTCAGTCTTTTACAATGCGTTCCACATGAAAATCATGTTCTTAATCACTGGAAAAAGTGAATCCACTAAAGTCAAGTATCACTAACAAAGAGTTGTTTGGATTTGATAAAAATAGGAATGACCACAATCCAAATGAAATAACCCTTCAGAATTTTCCATAAAGGGGTTCACTACCCAAAAAAAAAATTTGGGTTTTTTTTGGTTTTTCCCCCAAAATATGATGACAGTACATGCAAGATGCTGCCTTCCAAATTGGAGAAGATTTAGAGGCTCCATTCTGGACTTATACTAACTTGAGTACTCCCAATTTGCGAAGAAGACGCTTCATGTAATAGTGAGTTTCAATGGCCGCGGAGACCGACAAGGGAAGCAAACCAGTGATTCTGGTCACCCCCCTAGGAAGCAGCCTATATAGGACAGACCAAACTTCCCCTCCCTATTCTTGATTTTTCTAGTACTGTATGTATATGTATATATACCACTTTTGGTTGTTTTTTTAAATGGTATGGTCAGTTCAACCATTGAAATACTATATAATAATACTAGTCCTTAAAATGCCTGTCCCCAAAAAGTTTTTTTGGGGGGGCCAAGGACGGTTCTCCCTGCTTCATATTTGGAGTAATCAGAAAAAATTATATAGATTCTGTTTCCTCTCAATGAGAGCTACAAGATGACATTCTCTGTTTTTAATTTTAAGCAAGTATGATGTCAACAGGTACAAAAAAACAATGAAAATGCTACCAAGAAATTGCAATAGTTTTTTAAATCCATCACACTATTTTAAAAAAACTCGATGTTATAATATTGTGTTTATTACTTTGTAATTTCCCCTGTGGTAAGTTGTGAAATCCCAAAGTAAACTAGTCTCCAAATATGATGGTCCTCGTGAAATCTTAAATGTTCACTAAGTCCGGATCAGTTCTAGCTGGGTAGTTAGCACAGCACCAGAAGGTAGGTCTGTGTATAGGTACACATCATACAAGATTTCAAATAAAAATTCTAGCAGAGAGAAGTTGTGGTGTTTTTTTGTTTTTTGTTTTTTTTGGTAGTGGACCCCCTAAATTTTTTGGTTACGAGCAGCAACTTCACTACTTCCACCTCTGTGGCTGTAATGGGCATTTGATTTCCATGACACCTTTCCCACAACATGAACATGAAACATTTCCATCTGGGGGTGCACCAATAAAAATGGCCACTGAGGATTGATGATAAGGCCACTGTCTTGCGATGTAAAATCAGTATGTGTTTCTTTCATCATCTTCTGGTACCGATCCTTTTCTGACTTTTCATGTGGAAACCTCAATTTGTTTGTTTACTATTAAAAATGAAGGATTGAGGATAAAACAGAGAGACTTCAACAAACTCTGAGAAAGTATCGGCAAACTGATTTCATATTATATAGAAGCGGTTATTCTTCCAGAACGATACTTGAACCATATCTTTTATTTTCTTGGCTCCATCTCCTCAACTGTTAAGGCCATGTTCTGTGTTAGGTCAATGTTTACTAACTCACACTTCTCCAATAGTTCATGTTAGCGTAACTTCAAATAGTTCTGATTATAAAGCAAAGGTGGAATTTTAGGTGTATAACGGCTCGATCATATTGCAGGTTTTGTAATGCTTTGGCTTATATTGTTGAAAAATAAATTATTTTCCTCGTCACTTGCAGGTATCGTTAACCTCACTAATCCCAACACTCTGTTAACATGGACTACATTGTATCATTTCATCAAGTTGTCTCTTCTTACCCTCTGCAGAAGTAAAATCAATGCATCTCATAGGCAGATAGTCCAAATATTTTTTGGAAAAGTGGGCAAATCCATTCACAATTACGCTGGGTGCATGTTGCATTCCCTTGCAGCTGCTTGAGCCTCTAAATAGAAGAATACAGCAGCAACATGAGTGCACGTCTCGCCCAGGCCTGCCATACAGTTGCAGTGTGCATAACACACTTCTCTAGTTTCTTCCATAATTATCCAACAACTTACTGGTGTTCCGTTGAATCTCTGCGAGTGACGAACCTGCATGCCATGAAGCTAAGTCAATGGTGCAAACACAGTTAGCTTTAGAGCCTAGCTTACACGTCCAGTTGTTACAAATTTTCCAGACCTTTTCATAACTTCCTTAATCCATCCACACACAAATTGATTGATGACCTGTGAGCTTTAAATTGCTTGGCAGTTAAGAACCTGGTTTGTATTATATATAGTACCAAATAGGAAATAAATCACTAGCATCAATGGGTAGGGTCTCGTCTGTACACTCTCCCAGAGGAGCAGTAAAAGGATCCAAGCCTTGTGACGAGGGATATTAAAATTATATATAATTCACGTGAGTTAATATTATTGTTAATAGATTCTGATTACCTGTTTACCATGTATATATATTTATAATAAATAAAATTAATGATGATGATGATGATGAGATGATGAGATGATGAGATGATGAGATGATGATGAGAGATGAGATGATGATGAGATGAGATGAGATGAGATGAGATGAGATGAGATGAGATGAGATGATGATGATGATGATGATGATGATGATGATGATGATAGTAATAGTAGTGGTTAATAATAATAATAATAATAATAATAATAATAATAATAATAATAATAATAATAATAATAATAATAATAATAATAATAATAATAATAATAATAATAATAATAATAATAATAATAATAATAATAATAATAATAATAATAATAATAATAATAATAATAATAATAATAATAATAATAATAATAATAATAATAATAATAATAATAATAATAATAATAATAATAATAATAATAATAATAATAATAATAATAATAATAATAATAATAATAATAATAATAATAATAATAATAATAATAATAATAATAATAATAATAATAATAATAATAATAATAATAATAATAATAATAATAATAATAATAATAATAATAATAATAATAATAATAATAATAATAATAATAATAATAATAGAATAATAATAATAAGACGCCAACGACAACAACAAAAAACAAAATAAATAAATAAGAGATTATGGTGGTCGTGGCAGTTCAGGCTCTTCAGAGTAGCTCTCCAGCAGCCAGGCAAGTCCATTCCACAGTCTCGATTGAACTGCTCACACTTTGGTACTAGACTGATCTAACAGTTCCTTCATCTTCTGGCCTGGTCCAAGATGGTGGCTTCCTCCCCACAAAATAGGATGTCCATTATCCCATGCTCAGCAATTGCAGACTTCTCTTTAGTACACTTTCTATAGGCATCTAGATGTTCTTTCACTCTGGTCTCCAGACTTCTGATGGTCTCCCCTATATAGTATTTCCCACAGCTACAAGGGATGGGGTACACAATGCACGAGTGCAATCTGCAGACCAAAGGCTTGCGGATAATCATTCTGTATAAAAACCTTATTCAAATGATGTTCTTCCTTCCAAAGGTCCTCCTTCTCTACCTCTACCCTTCTGGCTCCTCTACCCTTCTGGCTCTATCAAAACATCGAGTGAATGCAATTTGAAGTTGATTAATTGAGAAGGTGATTATAATGTTATTATGTTGACTCACTAGTAAGCATGTATATATCTAGTGCAATCCAGCATAACCCTTCCAAACTTGTTTTGCATATAACTTTTTTGTTTCTCAAGACATAATATTTATATATATATATTCTGAATCTGCATAAAAAATACTACAAGTGAGTATTTTACTGTAAGCTAAAAGTAAGAACTAAAATATAACCTATCAGAGCATGCTAAATTGTCACGTGCAGCTTGTTGCTATGGGAACACTATGGGATCACGCGGGCCATAATCTTGCGATTGATTTAGCATGCGACTGCGTGTAAAAGTTGATTCGAGTGTTGTTCTGGAGTTCACGATGTCTACAGCTACCCCTTGGAGTAGGAAGAGAAAAGCTAGAGCAAAGTCTTTGAAAATGCTCGCTGGTAAGACGAAGAGGATGTCTGGAGATTGTGCCGTGGATGGCGCTGTTGGTGGTGCATCTGGGGCAGCTACGATGGCTTCTACAGAACCTATTAATATTCGGATCATGTAAAGAGTAAGACTCCGGAAGTCGAAAAATTAGTGCGCGTCAATTATTTTTCACGGATATATTTTAAAACGCTACTTATCTTAAACGCGCGCGCTACAACTCGCGCGCTAAAATGGAGGGTTCAGAAGGAGGCATATACAGGGTTGCCAAAAACTCAGATTACAAATATTTGTATTTTTCTAACCTTGTACAGTATCTTTGGATGTATTTTAATAATCTTTGTATTTAGTCACACTAAAGACATGAACAGACTGCTGTGCATAGTTCAGCAAGTAAAAGTGTGGAATCTGCAAGCTCTCTTACCTCATACATTCGAAGCAGAGATGGACCAAAGAGAGAAGAAGCTGTCATAGCAGCAGAGGTTAAGTTTGCTTCAAAGATGCAAGAATGCAAGTTCTGAACTCCGTTATCTTATTACTCTAACATTCTTAAATATCAGTATTGCAACTTTGGATATATTTGGAGTTTTAACTGGTATAAAATTCGTAGTGGAATAACATGTATTAGTATTAATGAGACAAGGGAGTTGGCAGCCCTGCATATATACCTCAGGACAGAACAATATTCAGTAACACAACTGCAAATTAAACAAAACAATACATCAGAGGACAAAATTATACAGGGTACTGTGTTTTGATTGCTTGTATGATGCTGGAAAAAGCTTCAGCAGTTGTGCGGGCATTCCTCTCCCTCCACATAAACTCATCGAGGTATGAAGGAAGTTGATCACGGTGGACCCCTTCATCCTTTTCAACTTTATCTTCACCTGCATAAAATCAAATTATCGACATACTGTGTATATCTTGTGGTATCACTCACTCTATTCCAGTAAGATTCCACATTTTGTGTGTGCACACCTGTGACTGGATTTAAAAACTCTACTGAATGGTTAACAGTCTGATGAGCACCCACTTCAGGCAGAGTAGCAACCTGTCTGTACGCAGCCCAAAAGAAGCTCCCTTCAATAATAATAAATATATATAATATAATAATTATCTCTACTATTATATCTAAAAATATCGACATAGACATACAAACCATGCCGAATCGTCTTTACGGTTTTACACGCAGGACACCCCCATGCAAATCGATCTTTCAGGCTGGACTTCTTACGTCCAACCATAGTTACATTGCAACTGTACACCAAGATACAACACCAAACATGCAAACATGTTATCATAATAATTATTATTATCCTATTATTATTACTTTTTAAATATTTTTTCCCTTACATTCCACAATTAACAGTACTTGCCAAAAGAGATTTGCTCCTCAAGTAGTCAATGACTTCCTTGTTTTCCCCAAATGCAGCAGGAGCAATCGACCTGATCGTTGTTGAAGCCATCTCGCTCTGCTTTGTACATAGCGCGCGCGTTTAAGATAAGTAGAGAAAAGTGCGTTTTAAAATATAACAGCGAAAATTAATTGACGCGCACTAATTTTTCGACTTCCGGAGTCTTACTCTTTACATGATCCTAATATTCTACAACAACAGAATATACCAGTGGAGCCACCAGAGCCTACAGTAATCTTACCTGTTTCTGCTGGTGAACAAGATAACCATAGCAATCGTGAGGCTGAAGAGGAGAATGAGGATGAGGATGATAGTGATGGAGAGTCTGCAGGTTAGTTTAACTAGTCTAGCTATAGATACTTAGCTATTGCTACTTGGGTATATATTATATATAGTTAGTTTGGATCATGTAAAGAGTAAGACTCCGGAAGTCGCTAAATTAGTGCGCGTCAATTATTTTTCGCTGAATTATTTTAAAACGCACTTTTCTCTACTTATCTTAAACGCGCGCGCTATGTACAAAGCTTCAACAACGATAAGGTCAAGTAAAAGTTTTGAATCTGTGATTGTATATTTCTAACCTTGTACAGTATCTGTGATTGTATATTTCTAACCTTGTATTTAGTCACACTAAAGGCCTGAGAGAACATGAACAGACTGCTGTGCATAGTTCAGCAAATAAAAGTGTGGAATCTGCAAGCTCTCTTAACTCATACATTCGAAACAGAGATGGACCAATGAGAGAATAAGCTGTCATAGCAGCAGAGGTTAAGTTTGCTTCAAAGATGCAAGAACGCAAGTTCTGAACTCCGTTATCTTATTACTCTAACATTCTTAAATATCAGTATTGCAACTTTGTATATATTTGGAGTTGGCATCCCTGCATATATACCTCAGGACAGAACAATATTCAGTAACACAACTGCAAATTAAACAAAACAATACATCAGAGGACAAATTTATACAGGGTATTGTGTTTTGATTGCTTGCTTGTATGATGCTGGCAAAAGCTTCGGCAGTTGTGCGGGCATTCCTCTCCCTCCACATAAACTCATCGAAGTATGAAGGAAGTTGATCACGGTGGACCCCCTTCATCCTTTTCAACTTTATCTTCACCTGCATAAAATCAAATTATCGACATACTGTGTATATCTTGTGGTATAACTCACTCTATACATGATCCAAACTGGATCATGTAAAGAGTAAGACTCCGGAAGTCGCTAAATTAGTGCGCGTCAATTATTTTTCGCTGAATTATTTTAAAACGCACTTTTCTCTACTTATCTTAAACGCGCGCGCTATGTACAAAGCTTCAACAACGATAAGGTCAAGTAAAAGTTTTGAATCTGTGATTGTATATTTCTAACCTTGTACAGTATCTGTGATTGTATATTTCTAACCTTGTATTTAGTCACACTAAAGGCCTGAGAGAACATGAACAGACTGCTGTGCATAGTTCAGCAAATAAAAGTGTGGAATCTGCAAGCTCTCTTAACTCATACATTCGAAACAGAGATGGACCAATGAGAGAATAAGCTGTCATAGCAGCAGAGGTTAAGTTTGCTTCAAAGATGCAAGAACGCAAGTTCTGAACTCCGTTATCTTATTACTCTAACATTCTTAAATATCAGTATTGCAACTTTGTATATATTTGGAGTTGGCATCCCTGCATATATACCTCAGGACAGAACAATATTCAGTAACACAACTGCAAATTAAACAAAACAATACATCAGAGGACAAATTTATACAGGGTATTGTGTTTTGATTGCTTGCTTGTATGATGCTGGCAAAAGCTTCGGCAGTTGTGCGGGCATTCCTCTCCCTCCACATAAACTCATCGAGGTATGAAGGAAGTTGATCACGGTGGACCCCCTTCATCCTTTTCAACTTTATCTTCACCTGCATAAAATCAAATTATCGACATACTGTGTATATCTTGTGGTATAACTCACTCTATACATGATCCAAACTGGATCATGTAAAGAGTAAGACTCCGGAAGTCGCTAAATTAGTGCGCGTCAATTATTTTTCGCTGAATTATTTTAAAACGCACTTTTCTCTACTTATCTTAAACGCGCGCGCTATGTACAAAGCTTCAACAACGATAAGGTCAAGTAAAAGTTTTGAATCTGTGATTGTATATTTCTAACCTTGTACAGTATCTGTGATTGTATATTTCTAACCTTGTATTTAGTCACACTAAAGGCCTGAGAGAACATGAACAGACTGCTGTGCATAGTTCAGCAAATAAAAGTGTGGAATCTGCAAGCTCTCTTAACTCATACATTCGAAACAGAGATGGACCAATGAGAGAATAAGCTGTCATAGCAGCAGAGGTTAAGTTTGCTTCAAAGATGCAAGAACGCAAGTTCTGAACTCCGTTATCTTATTACTCTAACATTCTTAAATATCAGTATTGCAACTTTGTATATATTTGGAGTTGGCATCCCTGCATATATACCTCAGGACAGAACAATATTCAGTAACACAACTGCAAATTAAACAAAACAATACATCAGAGGACAAATTTATACAGGGTATTGTGTTTTGATTGCTTGTATGATGCTGGCAAAAGCTTCGGCAGTTGTGCGGGCATTCCTCTCCCTCCACATAAACTCATCGAGGTATGAAGGAAGTTGATCACGGTGGACCCCCTTCATCCTTTTCAACTTTATCTTCACCTGCATAAAATCAAATTATCGACATACTGTGTATATCTTGTGGTATAACTCACTCTATACATGATCCAAACTGGATCATGTAAAGAGTAAGACTCCGGAAGTCGCTAAATTAGTGCGCGTCAATTATTTTTCGCTGAATTATTTTAAAACGCACTTTTCTCTACTTATCTTAAACGCGCGCGCTATGTACAAAGCTTCAACAACGATAAGGTCAAGTAAAAGTTTTGAATCTGTGATTGTATATTTCTAACCTTGTACAGTATCTGTGATTGTATATTTCTAACCTTGTATTTAGTCACACTAAAGGCCTGAGAGAACATGAACAGACTGCTGTGCATAGTTCAGCAAATAAAAGTGTGGAATCTGCAAGCTCTCTTAACTCATACATTCGAAACAGAGATGGACCAATGAGAGAATAAGCTGTCATAGCAGCAGAGGTTAAGTTTGCTTCAAAGATGCAAGAACGCAAGTTCTGAACTCCGTTATCTTATTACTCTAACATTCTTAAATATCAGTATTGCAACTTTGTATATATTTGGAGTTGGCATCCCTGCATATATACCTCAGGACAGAACAATATTCAGTAACACAACTGCAAATTAAACAAAACAATACATCAGAGGACAAATTTATACAGGGTATTGTGTTTTGATTGCTTGCTTGTATGATGCTGGCAAAAGCTTCGGCAGTTGTGCGGGCATTCCTCTCCCTCCACATAAACTCATCGAGGTATGAAGGAAGTTGATCACGGTGGACCCCCTTCATCCTTTTCAACTTTATCTTCACCTGCATAAAATCAAATTATCGACATACTGTGTATATCTTGTGGTATAACTCACTCTATACATGATCCAAACTGGATCATGTAAAGAGTAAGACTCCGGAAGTCGCTAAATTAGTGCGCGTCAATTATTTTTCGCTGAATTATTTTAAAACGCACTTTTCTCTACTTATCTTAAACGCGCGCGCTATGTACAAAGCTTCAACAACGATAAGGTCAAGTAAAAGTTTTGAATCTGTGATTGTATATTTCTAACCTTGTACAGTATCTGTGATTGTATATTTCTAACCTTGTATTTAGTCACACTAAAGGCCTGAGAGAACATGAACAGACTGCTGTGCATAGTTCAGCAAATAAAAGTGTGGAATCTGCAAGCTCTCTTAACTCATACATTCGAAACAGAGATGGACCAATGAGAGAATAAGCTGTCATAGCAGCAGAGGTTAAGTTTGCTTCAAAGATGCAAGAACGCAAGTTCTGAACTCCGTTATCTTATTACTCTAACATTCTTAAATATCAGTATTGCAACTTTGTATATATTTGGAGTTGGCATCCCTGCATATATACCTCAGGACAGAACAATATTCAGTAACACAACTGCAAATTAAACAAAACAATACATCAGAGGACAAATTTATACAGGGTATTGTGTTTTGATTGCTTGCTTGTATGATGCTGGCAAAAGCTTCGGCAGTTGTGCGGGCATTCCTCTCCCTCCACATAAACTCATCGAGGTATGAAGGAAGTTGATCACGGTGGACCCCCTTCATCCTTTTCAACTTTATCTTCACCTGCATAAAATCAAATTATCGACATACTGTGTATATCTTGTGGTATAACTCACTCTATACATGATCCAAACTGGATCATGTAAAGAGTAAGACTCCGGAAGTCGCTAAATTAGTGCGCGTCAATTATTTTTCGCTGAATTATTTTAAAACGCACTTTTCTCTACTTATCTTAAACGCGCGCGCTATGTACAAAGCTTCAACAACGATAAGGTCAAGTAAAAGTTTTGAATCTGTGATTGTATATTTCTAACCTTGTACAGTATCTGTGATTGTATATTTCTAACCTTGTATTTAGTCACACTAAAGGCCTGAGAGAACATGAACAGACTGCTGTGCATAGTTCAGCAAATAAAAGTGTGGAATCTGCAAGCTCTCTTAACTCATACATTCGAAACAGAGATGGACCAATGAGAGAATAAGCTGTCATAGCAGCAGAGGTTAAGTTTGCTTCAAAGATGCAAGAACGCAAGTTCTGAACTCCGTTATCTTATTACTCTAACATTCTTAAATATCAGTATTGCAACTTTGTATATATTTGGAGTTGGCATCCCTGCATATATACCTCAGGACAGAACAATATTCAGTAACACAACTGCAAATTAAACAAAACAATACATCAGAGGACAAATTTATACAGGGTATTGTGTTTTGATTGCTTGTATGATGCTGGCAAAAGCTTCGGCAGTTGTGCGGGCATTCCTCTCCCTCCACATAAACTCATCGAGGTATGAAGGAAGTTGATCACGGTGGACCCCCTTCATCCTTTTCAACTTTATCTTCACCTGCATAAAATCAAATTATCGACATACTGTGTATATCTTGTGGTATAACTCACTCTATACATGATCCAAACTGGATCATGTAAAGAGTAAGACTCCGGAAGTCGCTAAATTAGTGCGCGTCAATTATTTTTCGCTGAATTATTTTAAAACGCACTTTTCTCTACTTATCTTAAACGCGCGCGCTATGTACAAAGCTTCAACAACGATAAGGTCAAGTAAAAGTTTTGAATCTGTGATTGTATATTTCTAACCTTGTACAGTATCTGTGATTGTATATTTCTAACCTTGTATTTAGTCACACTAAAGGCCTGAGAGAACATGAACAGACTGCTGTGCATAGTTCAGCAAATAAAAGTGTGGAATCTGCAAGCTCTCTTAACTCATACATTCGAAACAGAGATGGACCAATGAGAGAATAAGCTGTCATAGCAGCAGAGGTTAAGTTTGCTTCAAAGATGCAAGAACGCAAGTTCTGAACTCCGTTATCTTATTACTCTAACATTCTTAAATATCAGTATTGCAACTTTGTATATATTTGGAGTTGGCATCCCTGCATATATACCTCAGGACAGAACAATATTCAGTAACACAACTGCAAATTAAACAAAACAATACATCAGAGGACAAATTTATACAGGGTATTGTGTTTTGATTGCTTGCTTGTATGATGCTGGCAAAAGCTTCGGCAGTTGTGCGGGCATTCCTCTCCCTCCACATAAACTCATCGAGGTATGAAGGAAGTTGATCACGGTGGACCCCCTTCATCCTTTTCAACTTTATCTTCACCTGCATAAAATCAAATTATCGACATACTGTGTATATCTTGTGGTATAACTCACTCTATACATGATCCAAACTGGATCATGTAAAGAGTAAGACTCCGGAAGTCGCTAAATTAGTGCGCGTCAATTATTTTTCGCTGAATTATTTTAAAACGCACTTTTCTCTACTTATCTTAAACGCGCGCGCTATGTACAAAGCTTCAACAACGATAAGGTCAAGTAAAAGTTTTGAATCTGTGATTGTATATTTCTAACCTTGTACAGTATCTGTGATTGTATATTTCTAACCTTGTATTTAGTCACACT
The DNA here is from genome assembly GCA_028752905.1 of Cladorhizidae sp. MBARI D1340-BT2. Lineage (NCBI taxonomy): Eukaryota > Metazoa > Porifera > Demospongiae > Poecilosclerida > Cladorhizidae > Cladorhizidae sp. MBARI D1340-BT2. The sequence goes on along the minus strand of JAQNBH010000014.1, from coordinate 6,954,936 downwards.
AAAGGCCTGAGAGAACATGAACAGACTGCTGTGCATAGTTCAGCAAATAAAAGTGTGGAATCTGCAAGCTCTCTTAACTCATACATTCGAAACAGAGATGGACCAATGAGAGAATAAGCTGTCATAGCAGCAGAGGTTAAGTTTGCTTCAAAGATGCAAGAACGCAAGTTCTGAACTCCGTTATCTTATTACTCTAACATTCTTAAATATCAGTATTGCAACTTTGTATATATTTGGAGTTGGCATCCCTGCATATATACCTCAGGACAGAACAATATTCAGTAACACAACTGCAAATTAAACAAAACAATACATCAGAGGACAAATTTATACAGGGTATTGTGTTTTGATTGCTTGTATGATGCTGGCAAAAGCTTCGGCAGTTGTGCGGGCATTCCTCTCCCTCCACATAAACTCATCGAGGTATGAAGGAAGTTGATCACGGTGGACCCCCTTCATCCTTTTCAACTTTATCTTCACCTGCATAAAATCAAATTATCGACATACTGTGTATATCTTGTGGTATAACTCACTCTATACATGATCCAAACTGGATCATGTAAAGAGTAAGACTCCGGAAGTCGCTAAATTAGTGCGCGTCAATTATTTTTCGCTGAATTATTTTAAAACGCACTTTTCTCTACTTATCTTAAACGCGCGCGCTATGTACAAAGCTTCAACAACGATAAGGTCAAGTAAAAGTTTTGAATCTGTGATTGTATATTTCTAACCTTGTACAGTATCTGTGATTGTATATTTCTAACCTTGTATTTAGTCACACTAAAGGCCTGAGAGAACATGAACAGACTGCTGTGCATAGTTCAGCAAATAAAAGTGTGGAATCTGCAAGCTCTCTTAACTCATACATTCGAAACAGAGATGGACCAATGAGAGAATAAGCTGTCATAGCAGCAGAGGTTAAGTTTGCTTCAAAGATGCAAGAACGCAAGTTCTGAACTCCGTTATCTTATTACTCTAACATTCTTAAATATCAGTATTGCAACTTTGTATATATTTGGAGTTGGCATCCCTGCATATATACCTCAGGACAGAACAATATTCAGTAACACAACTGCAAATTAAACAAAACAATACATCAGAGGACAAATTTATACAGGGTATTGTGTTTTGATTGCTTGTATGATGCTGGCAAAAGCTTCGGCAGTTGTGCGGGCATTCCTCTCCCTCCACATAAACTCATCGAGGTATGAAGGAAGTTGATCACGGTGGACCCCCTTCATCCTTTTCAACTTTATCTTCACCTGCATAAAATCAAATTATCGACATACTGTGTATATCTTGTGGTATAACTCACTCTATACATGATCCAAACTGGATCATGTAAAGAGTAAGACTCCGGAAGTCGCTAAATTAGTGCGCGTCAATTATTTTTCGCTGAATTATTTTAAAACGCACTTTTCTCTACTTATCTTAAACGCGCGCGCTATGTACAAAGCTTCAACAACGATAAGGTCAAGTAAAAGTTTTGAATCTGTGATTGTATATTTCTAACCTTGTACAGTATCTGTGATTGTATATTTCTAACCTTGTATTTAGTCACACTAAAGGCCTGAGAGAACATGAACAGACTGCTGTGCATAGTTCAGCAAATAAAAGTGTGGAATCTGCAAGCTCTCTTAACTCATACATTCGAAACAGAGATGGACCAATGAGAGAATAAGCGTCATAGCAGCAGAGGTTAAGTTTGCTTCAAAGATGCAAGAACGCAAGTTCTGAACTCCGTTATCTTATTATTCTAACATTCTTAAATATCAGTATTGCAACTTTGTATATATTTGGAGTTGGCATCCCTGCATATATACCTCAGGACAGAACAATATTCAGTAACACAACTGCAAATTAAACAAAACAATACATCAGAGGACAAATTTATACAGGGTATTGTGTTTTGATTGCTTGCTTGTATGATGCTGGCAAAAGCTTCGGCAGTTGTGCGGGCATTCCTCTCCCTCCACATAAACTCATCGAGGTATGAAGGAAGTTGATCACGGTGGACCCCCTTCATCCTTTTCAACTTTATCTTCACCTGCATAAAATCAAATTATCGACATACTGTGTATATCTTGTGGTATAACTCACTCTATACATGATCCAAACTGGATCATGTAAAGAGTAAGACTCCGGAAGTCGCTAAATTAGTGCGCGTCAATTATTTTTCGCTGAATTATTTTAAAACGCACTTTTCTCTACTTATCTTAAACACGCGCGCTATGTACAAAGCTTCAACAACGATAAGGTCAAGTAAAAGTTTTGAATCTGTGATTGTATATTTCTAACCTTGTACAGTATCTGTGATTGTATATTTCTAACCTTGTATTTAGTCACACTAAAGGCCTGAGAGAACATGAACAGACTGCTGTGCATAGTTCAGCAAATAAAAGTGTGGAATCTGCAAGCTCTCTTAACTCATACATTCGAAACAGAGATGGACCAATGAGAGAATAAGCTGTCATAGCAGCAGAGGTTAAGTTTGCTTCAAAGATGCAAGAACGCAAGTTCTGAACTCCGTTATCTTATTACTCTAACATTCTTAAATATCAGTATTGCAACTTTGTATATATTTGGAGTTGGTATCCCTGCATATATACCTCAGGACAGAACAATATTCAGTAACACAACTGCAAATTAAACAAAACAATACATCAGAGGACAAATTTATACAGGGTATTGTGTTTTGATTGCTTGTATGATGCTGGCAAAAGCTTCGGCAGTTGTGCGGGCATTCCTCTCCCTCCACATAAACTCATCGAGGTATGAAGGAAGTTGATCACGGTGGACCCCCTTCATCCTTTTCAACTTTATCTTCACCTGCATAAAATCAAATTATCGACATACTGTGTATATCTTGTGGTATAACTCACTCTATTCCAGTAAGATTCCACATTTTGTGTGTGCACACCTGTGACTGGATTTAAAAACTCTACTGAATGGTTCACAGTCTGATGAGCACCCACTTCAGGCAGAGTAGCAACCTGTCTGTATGCAGCCCACTGATCCGAATGGATGATTGTTCCATTTGCAACATGCGACCGTATGATGGGGAGTAGTGTTGCAGCATCTCTCCAGGGAACTATTTGCATGTAACCTGAAAATTTGTGTTGAACAACTACATAGAATGGAGTGGAATTGTGATTGTTTCCAGCATACCCAGTGCAGGAGTATGACTGGTGTCCACCAATCCAAACACCCATATGTCAGAGGTTGGTGGCCGGCCCCTATGATGCTGTATCCACAATAATTATAATAATGATGTTATTCTGCTAACAAGAATGTAGTGTTGATTGACAATTAGAATGTGACAATTGACAACACACCTTAGGCTTGTGACTGAATTGTGACTCATCAATTTGGATGATGACTCCAGGCCCACCTAAGATTATTGGATAACTACAAAGGGCTGTTGAGCATACTTCCCGTAACCACTGGAACACATTAATGGCAGTTGGTCGACTGCACCCGGCTTCACTTGCAGCGGCAGTAACTGGGTATTCTCTGGCCCACCAATATATCATAAGAAGCCAAGTTTGTAGAGTCAGCATTGACTTCGAAAAGAAGCTCCCTTCAATAATAATAAATATATATAATATAATAATTATCTCTACTATTATATCGACATAGACATACAAACCATGCCGAATCGTCTTTACGGTTTTACACGCAGGACACCCCCATGTAAATCCATCTTTCAGGCTGGACTTCTTCCGTCCAACCATAGTTACATTGCAACTGTACACCACGATACAACACCAAACATGTTTAGCATAATAATAATTATTATCCTATTATTATTACTTTTTAGAAATTTTTTCCCTTACATTCCACAAGTCACAGTACTTGCCAAAAGAGATTTGCTCCTCAAGTAGTCAATGACTTCCTTGTTTTCCCCAAATGCAGCAGGAGCAATCGACCTTATCGTTGTTGAAGCCATGCTCTGCTTTGTACATAGCGCGCGCGTTTAAGATAAGTAGAGAAAAGTGCGTTTTAAAATAATTCAGCGAAAAATAATTGACGCGCACTAATTTAGCGACTTCCGGAGTCTTACTCTTTACATGATCCGTTAGTTTAGTTATAGGAAGTCAATGACGATTTTACAATACTTTTCTAGAGTTCAGTGAGGAGGATGCTCAGGAATGTTTAGACGATTTTGTCATGACCCTGCCTTCAGATCTCCGTAAGATGATGTCTCTGGTTATAATGAAAAGCTTTATGGCTAGACATAAGTGCAATAAGCAGCAGTCAGCCACAGAAGCAGCTTCTATGTTGGGATTTCATGAAAAGACCGTTAGGAAATACATGAACCAATTCATGGAGAACAAGGGAAAGCTACCAGAAAGCAAGCAGGGAAAACATCAAAGAGTTACAGTGTATTATGATGAAAAGGTCAGTTATTCATTCTTGGAGATGAATTTAGCAACTGCAATATTATTGTTTGGTATTTGTCTTTTTTAGATCAACCTGAAGGCAGCCGAATGGGTTCGCAAAAATGCTTTTGTGAAGGGGGAACCAAATATGACTGCCCGTAGTTTCTGCTTTTGGGTGAATGATGAACTATTGCCATCTAGTCACTTGTCACCACAGTACCCCAGGCATATATCGATCAGTACAGCACGGGGATGGCTCCATCATCTTGGTTTCAAGCCTGTCAGCCATAAAAAGGGTGTTTACATTGATGGGCACGAGAGAGAAGATGTTGTTAAGTATAGAAAGGTAAGACCTTGTGTTACATGCACATAGGAATAATGGTATATATATATTTATATTATATATATCTATATTGTTATAATAGGAATACTTGAAGGAAATGGAGTCTCTGCGTGATGAACATCAGCCTCTTCCTCAGTGTTGTGATGAGCTGCCGAGAATTCGCAATGAAGCGGATGAGGATAAGAAGAAACTTGTTATAATTTTTCATGACGAGTCTATTTATAACAGCAATGAGGGTCAGACGTGGATGTGGGGAGAAAAGGACCGACCAGCTATTTTACCCAAGACCAAGGGGAGTGGAATTATGATCTCTGACTTCATCGATGAACATGATGGGTATTTGCATCTTAGCGATGAACAGTATGAACAGGCTAAAGTGTTTAACCCTGATATTACTCAGCATGCAAGAGTCCACTTTGAATACGGTGCCGAGCGTGATGGGTATTGGACCGGAGATCAATTTAATCAACAGATGGAAAATGCTTGTGCAATTGCAAGATTCAAATATCCCTCCTCTTCACATACTGTTTGTTTCATCCTTGATCAAAGCAGTTGTCATTGCAAGTATGCTAATCTGTCCCTTAATGCCAGGAACATTTTGAAGTTGGATGGAGGACCACGTAAGGTTAGAGACACTGTGTGGGGGAATGGAACCATTCAAGTGATGGTTCACCAAAACGGAACTGCTAAAGGACTGCTAACCATATTAGCTGAAAGAGGGCTCAATGTAACTCATTTGCGTGCAGACGACATGAGAACCATCCTGTCAAATCACAAGGACTTCGCAGATGAACTAACTCAAGTGCAACACACTGTTGCTAAGTACAACTACAAGTGTGTTTACTTGCCTAAATTCCACTGTGAGCTGAACCCCATTGAGAGGGTTTGGGGGCAGTCCAAGACGTATGTGAAAGCTCACTCTAACTTCACCTTAATCAAGCTACGCAAACTTCTCGATCCTGCTCTTAATACAGTGGATTTGGACCTCATCAGGAAATATTTTCGCAAAGCAAGAGACTATGAGAGAGCTTATAGAGAAGGTCACAATGCTGGACGGGCTGTGGAAGATGCCATCAAACAATACAGATCTCATCGAAGAGTGCGGGTTGAAACTTTTTAATAATGTCCAACATGTATATACACTAGTTAAAACAGTCATTGTATATACATGTAGTGATTCTAGTAAGAGGATGATCTCGTATTCAAAAATTTATATCTCAAGAAATAAATATTATTTTTTAATATGCTCATATGAGATTGTAGAGTATTGCTTTCTCTACAAGAAAACATGTTTGTATTATTTTATCTAGCTGGTGGGAGGTCAGCAAAGTTGTCAATTAGTTTTGAGTGGAACTTCTCATAACATCTGAGGTTTGGCCTGAACCACAAAACACTCACTTGTAATCAACACTCTCACAGTGTTCTATCACCATACCAAATATGGGAACTTCAATGTAAAGGGTACTTGAGAAAAGTCTAATTATAGGGAAAACGCGAAAATTTAATTTCGCGACTGCGGTTAATGGCATGCAAAAAATGTGCATGGAATTGGAAACAATGATTCTTCCTCTACAAAAAAGTCTTAAAGATGTGTACAAGTTAAGTTATGCATGGTTTTACAATAACACTGTTTGGGGGCAGTTATGCTGGATTGCACTTATACAAGGGATGGGGTACACAATGCACGAGTGCATATTAGCTGGTAAAACATCCTTCACTCTGCTCAGTTGTGTCCTCAGAGTTTTGATGTTGAACTTTCTGCAGACCCTCCTGATGTCCCTGATAAAGAATCACTACTATATATAGGATCCTTCTTTTTGACCCCTCATTGCCTGTACTGGTGTATTCATCTTCCTTTCTGCGTTTAGATGTATCTGCAGACCAAAGGCTTGCGGATAATCATTCTGTATAAAAACCTTATTCAAATGATGTTCTTCCTTCCAAAGGTCCTCCTTCTCTACCTCTACCCTTCTGGCTCTATCAAAACATCGAGTGAATGCAATTTGAAGTTGATTAATTGAGGTGATTATAATGTTATTATGTTGACTCACTAGTAAGCATGTATATATCTACTGCATTGATGACTCATTAGTAAGCATGTATATATCTACTGCATTGACGACTCATTAGTAAGTATGTATATATCTACTGCATTGATGACTCATTAGTAAGCATGTATATATCTACTGCATTGATGACTCATTAGTAAGTCAACTGAGAGTTCATTGATTATTCCAGTTATATATATTAGGAATAATTTGTTTGTTAATTGTATTTAATTGTATTTAATTGTGATTTCATTATCCATTCACTGTACTGTATGATCCTCAATAAAAATGATTAAAATTACATATAATAATAATATTAGAAAATACCTATAATTATTAATAACAATATACACAAACCCAAACACACACTCAAACATAGGTACACATCAAGCATAGACATACAATGCAGACATATATATGGGGTTGTCTGAAATACAGTGCAACATCATTCACCATGCCATTGAATCACTGTCCTGACATCTGCCAATTACAGCAAATTGAAGCTTACCCCAAGGGCATGGCTTCTTGTTATCCATTGGTGGGCTAGGCAGTATGCACACAGCACAGGAAGTGGGCTATACCAGACACACAGCCATTGATACCTAACCATTGGCTAAGGGAAGTGTACTCTCCATCTCTCAATGTCAGTATTGTGTAGGATTTGCATTCAACCACAGTTAACCTACTTCACATTATTTTCAGGTGGTTATGGGGTAAAAAAAAAAGACTTTTCAGGCTACAATGACCTCATCAATAATCAACTAGAATTTCATTATCTCACATTTCGACTAGATGCTCTGATGGCAAGACTCGCGCGCAAGCTTTGTGATATACTGGTAGCTAGCTAATCACCACTAGGCCCTGGCAGATTATGCTAGCATAAGTTTGGGGGAAATAGGTGGTTCAAAGAATTGAGAATAATGCTGGAAAAATAGGCAAGCTTTCAGGGAAAAAAGGCAGACTTTCAGGGAAAAAAGGCAGACTTTCAGGAAAAATAGGCAGACTTTCAGGAGAAATCTAAATGATAGACATAAGAGTGACTGAATGCATCACAGTAACAGCTTATCCATACCTCTCAAGTCTCACTTATTGAATTTGCGATACACTTAGCCAAGTCAAGCTTAAAAAGCATGCCGGATATGGGTGGGTAAGATCCTTGCTGAGTTGTGAAATAACCACAGTGTGGTCATTTCACTGCAATATAGTATTGTCTACTGGTAAAGGGTTAGTCTGCTTGGCAGTTATTGTGTACAGACCACATGGCCAAGTCATTGTGCACTGAACAGTTGAGTTTGTAGCTAGCTATTTGAAGTATATGGCTGAGACAATAGAGGCAGGACTAGATGGTGACACTGACAATGTGTGTGACATCAATGAAAGTACCAGACTACACAGAGTTGCCAGTCGTCACCAATCTTGTAGATTGGCTCAAACCTCCTCAGCCATCACACTTAGCCAGAAAAAGGAAGATTGGCATCAACCTTCCTCCTGTAGGAAAGAAGAGAGGAAGAGGCTGTACAAACAATGATCCTAAGTCAGTTTCTCCAGCTGAAAAGTGAAGGCTCATAAAAATGAACCTTTGACAGTGAGCAATGGCAAACTGTTTTGTTCAGTCTGCCGGGAACAACTCTCTGTAAAGAAAAGTTCCTTAGAGTTTCACATCAAGTCTCTGAAGCATGTGAGGGGCAAGGAACGTTTGGTATCAAAAGAAAAGCGTCAATTGATAAAGAAGTTCATCCATCAGGTGAAACATTACCCAATTCTACCCGTATGTACAGAGTGAATGTGGTGACTGCTCTACTAGGTGTTCCTCTCAGCAAGTTAGACGCCTTTAGGGACCTACTTGAAGAAAATGCATTTTCCCTATCTGAATCTGATTCATCACACCTTCGTCGTCTGATACCATTCATCTTGCATGATGAAATCAGTAAACTGAAACAAGATATTTGCGAGAGACATGTAGCAATCATTTTTGATGGAACGACCCATGTGTGTGAGGTCTTTGTGATTGTTCTACGTTACATAGATAAAGAATCAAGCAGCGTGTTTGTCGGCTGAGGCTTTTAGCTAAATCCATCACTGGAGAAGAATGTGCTAGGCAACTAATAACTGCTTTGTCAACTGAGCTGTCAATTACTTCTAATTTCATTATAGCAGCAATGAGGGACTGGTGAATGATGTGGCAATGAGGACCATATCTGTGATCTATAATAAGATAATGGATATCGGCTGTTTTTCGCACACTCGGGATCATGTTGGAAAAAGAATGACTCCAACCTATTCAGCAACCAGATGGTGGAGTAAGTTTCACAAATTGCATGACATGTTTGCCTGATTTTCTGCATGGCAGTGATTTACCTCCATGTACAACTGGAAAACTACTGGAAATCATTGACGATCAAGCAGCATGTAGGAAACTGAAAATGGAGCTCGCTATAACAGTAGATGCAATGGAACCATTCGTCAAGGCAACATACTCATTGGAAGGTGATGGGCCATTAGTGTTAGTTGCCTATCAGCAATTAAGTCTTCTGTATTCTCACGTCTCGTCACAATACTATCCAAATGTGGCTGCAGTCTCTAAGCATCTGTCAGGAGAAAATTCTACATGTGAGTGCCAACTGATAGCTTACGTCAAAGCTTGTTGTGTCCCTGCCTACTCGTACTTCAAGGAGAAGTTTGACAGAGATCTCAGGCCTATTGTACTTGCAGCATGTTACCTTTCACCTTCAAAAGTGAATGAACTAAAGCCAACTGCTGTTGATATTGACTCACTTACTGTCTTCCCATTCTTGAACACAGAAGTGATTAATGGCTTAAGTCTGAGTTACCTGAATATCTTGCAGCAGCTGTGGATGTTTCGGATAGCGTAGACCCCATTGAGTGGTGGAAGTGCCATGAGGAGAAGGGTAGATTGCCTAACTGGACTCACACGTGTAGATTAGTCTTATTGGTACAGCCTTTGTCAGTGCAGTGAACGTGTATTCTCAATTTTGAGCAATACCTTTTCTACGAAGCAAGAAACTTCTTTGGAGGATTACTTACAACTTTCTGTTATGTTACAGTACTACTATAGTCTATAGATAATTGTAACTGTTAAAATGTCTTGAATCTTGCATCCTTGATCGCCTTTCTCTTTTTAAATGATGTATATAACAATTGTTTGTCAAAGCATAATTGAGTATATTGAAAAGAAAAATAGGGAGCATAATTTCTTAAAAGGAAAGAAAAATAGGTAGAATGAAAAGAAAAATAGGTGAATATTAGGAGCATAAAAGGAAAGAAAAATAGGCAGAAATTCGAGCATAATCCGCCAAGGCCTCGTGGCACAAACCACACCCTGTCACACACATGAACCAAATGTGGTAACATTACAATAAAGATAATTAATATTGAAATAAAATAAACACTAAAACAATATAATGCAAAATATATATGCCATAAATGATAATAATAATAATAATATTAATTTTAAATTTAAACAATGATAACAAAAAACCAAATAATAAACACATAAAACAAAATTTTTAAAAAATCAATAAATAATAACAAAATCAATAAAGGCCAAACAAAATAATAATAACAAAATAATAAAATAAGACATGTTTTCAACAAAGAATGTCTTTTTTTTTACATGTCTGTAAAAGTTTTACTATCAGATCTTGAGTAATTTCAAAATGATGATTTTTAAATTACAAAAAATATTGTGGTAATTGTATGAACTTTATGGGAAATGTTGCATAGGTATATATAACCATGTCAAGTGACCTGGAACCAAAATGGGGTACCTCAAAATGGTGAGGCCTGAAGTTGCTCTAGTGTGGCTCCTGATCTAGACATTTGAAATTGAAATCTGTGGCAAGAGGAGGCTCTCCTAGGTGCTGAAGTGTGGGTGCTGAAATTAAAGTTTCTAGGCATAGGGAGAAAATTGATTTTCAACCGCTTGACAACTGTACTTACTCGCATTCAAATCCATAGATTAGTCCTCTAGCCACAGTAGCCACAGATAACCAATTTCAGCACTTTCCTATCAGGAGTCACCCCACACTTGCAGCAAGCCTTCAAGATTTCAAGGTACCTCACTTTGGCTGCGGATAACCTAGGCAGTTACACCTATGCAACATTTTTAGTATCAAGAGTGCACACAGAGACACCTATAAGTCCATACAGAGAAATCTGCACATCTATGGATATCAACAAGATCTTGTTCGAATACGACTTAGTTCCCCCATTTAAGGAAGGTAGGAGACGATCTGAAAACACTTGGCTCAAGTACCATATCTTTACAATCACCTTCTCTGTCATCAACTTGAATTTTACTCTCTCAACCAACTTCTGACTAGATGCTCTAGCAGAATTTTATTATGTCAACCATGATTTGTTGCATATCTTTGCTCACATGGTCGTAATTTATATACCAAAATGTTGCCAGTGCAGTATGTTTTCTGATGGTATTTTTTGTTTTGGCATAGATGTTTTTCTATTTGGAACTGCAGGTTGTAAAGTGAAATCATTCCCCTCAAACTCCTTTTTAGTTGCATCAAGACCGGAGTAGCTGTAACAACTGTAGCATATTATGCAGCTTTTTTTTAATATCAAGAGATATCTATCATTTGAGCTATATATCAAGTTCACAGAGTAAAGTGTGCAGTCTATGGAGCTCCAACAGTCGTAACCATAAGTGTTCCAATTTTATAATTTTCATTCACATAGGTCCAATATTCTCTTTGGATTCAATCTGTAGTTTTTTGTCAAGCCATCAAGTTGTTACAGCCATTCTAGCCTTTAAAACTCTTGAGTTTGAGGAATTATTTCACTTCACATTCCTAGCCAAAAAAACCTACCATCAGAAAACCTACTGCATTGCATACATTTTTGGCATAGCATGAATGTGTGCCAGGATATGATACAGTACTTAAAACCACCTGGTCAAACCCTCCCCACCAGAACAAAAATGATCAAAATTTTTATTTTTCATGAGATCATCATACAATAACAATCAAGAGATCTACTACACACATTATCATACAATAACAATAGTAATGAAAGAAAAACTATGGTATCAATTAATACATGCTAGTCAAAAAAATATATTAGATAATTGGAAATGAATAAAGAGCAATTTTAATTTATGTCACCATCCTTTCAATAAACTTTCTACGAGGTGAACATATGCAAAAATAGTACTATTATTTTTTAATATGATGTGCACATAACAGCATGAGGCGCAATGTGATGAAGACGAGAAAGAATGGATAGTGGTGAAATATTGCAAAACTATACTCGAACAGTTGATCGTCAAAGAAATGTTATTGCAGAGATTCAATGTATGGGGACCATTGCAAAACATTGTCCATCCGATCGAGCTGTTGCACTGTCAGCACCAATACTATTAGTGCAACGGTGCAGCAGCTCTAGCTGATGGACTAAAGTCATGCAATAATCTACACACACTTTACCTCCTTAATAACAAGAATAAATATTGTTATTACAGAGGTAAATGGGGTGTAGATTACTGCAGGATTTTAGTCAACCATCTAGAGCTGTTGCACCGATATCACCAATATCTTTTTAGGAGCAACAGTTTTTGGAGATCAGCTTTAGCCTCCGTCTGCTTGAGCTGCACCGTCAGTAGCAATATTGTAATTATGGAGGGACTGTGTTCGTAGATTATCGCAATACTTTATTCCTTTTGCCAGAGCTGCCTCGCCACCAGCAATATCGTTGCGATGGAAACACGATGCTTGCACACAGTTTAGCTCGTGGCTAACTTTTCTCATTCGTCTTCCGACACGATCATGTAAGTGACACCCAGCCATACCTAGCTCTCTAACTGGGCAAGAAGTGGCAGCGATGATATAGCCAACAGCAACCATGTCAGCTCGTGTGAGGAGGGTACTGCCACCATAACGGAGAGCACCTTTTACAACGCTAACACAGAGAACACTTTGTTGTGATTTAAATGCACACTTGGCCTCATACAAGCTAGCATGCCCTGGCTTCAAGCCTGCAAACTTAACGATGTGTCTCATTCCATCTACATTGTTTTCCAGCTTCATTGTTCCACAGTAGAACTTCCAAAAAACTTGCATTTGTTGACTACTTGCATACAATTTCATCTGTTCTCGTTTTTTCAGTTCAGCTGTATAGAAAGCTGTCGAATATTCTGGTAAAGTTACACGGTGAAAAACATACGTATTGTCAAGTCTATATAGGTCAGCTGTTCTGTCGGTGGTCGTCAAGCCAAGGATATCATCAGGGCCAGTACCACCACCAAAAAATTGTACTTTAGTATGTCTTGGGCAAACTGTTTGTGTGGCACGATTAGTCCAGTAAAAGGCCAATTGGCAGATTTTGCTGAAGTGTTGTTTGTCTCGTCTTTTTCCACATACTTCCAGTTCAGTTTTTCCATTACATCTTATGACGATAGAGTTGGTAAAGTGCACAGACATTTCCGTCTCAGTTGGTGAAATATAATCTCTCTTATGTTCATATATATAACATACCATTGCAACATGCACCGGCAGATCACACATGTGGAACAGGTTGTGATGGGAGTTTAGATACGCTTTCGGTCGAGGTGGTGAGCTGGTAGTATTGGATGCATCTGAAGCGAATGGATAGTTGTCAATGTATTCAAGAATTTGTTGATGACTAAAACCACGCACTTCAATATGTCTGGTCGGATGAGGTTCACTCCTTCGTTTGTCAGAAGCAACTGGATGCGAGGCTACAACGACCATGGTCGTGGGAAGGTACTTCTCGTATAACAAGTAATGGATCTCTGACTTTGTTCCATCTTGAGGACGGAACTTATCTAAGCCATCGAATATAAAGCACATGCTCTCACCATTAGATTGAACATCAGACAAATTTTTTGTCATTCTATTATGTAGTGAAATAACAAAGACCTGCTTCGCACTCTTCAGCACCTCCCTACTTGTGGCCCAGACGTGAGTGGCCTTATGCAGTAATATTGCCTTACCAGTCCCAGGTCGATTCTCTACCAGCATACCAGTCCCAGGTCGATTCTCTACCAGCACCGATGCTCCACCATCATACTCATGAACTTGGTCACCAATAAGGACTTTCTCACTGTCGTTGGTTGTGTGGCAGGTATCATTTCCTCGACTTATTTGCCTGGCTATGCTAATGGACGTGTGTGTAATAGAGTAAGAGAGGCCACCAACAATTAAAGACTGCCCCTTCTCCATCCACTGGTAACACACTCCCTCACAATCACCGACTTGAACCTCCATAAGGGTTGGTCTGCCTTCAACTACTTCTGTGCGATATGAGACTATCCTCAGGCTGGTGACTAAACCTGGTGTCCTTCCTACCCCTATTGTTGGCACAGGTTTCTTGGCCACCAAATCAACTATACCACTGGCTAGTTTATGCTTAAGGTGATTCAAAGACATAGCAAACTCGATAAGCACTTCAAGAAACCGATCGGATACTGGATGATCTCACTCCCTCACACATGTAGTGGAGTAAATACTTCAGTCTTAGCTCAGGCTCTGACCTGGCCTAGTACAGTAAATAGACAAGTCACCTCCGGGGAGATGACCTTTGAGTTGCGTAGCTTTTCAGCAAGTTTGACAATTTCGGTGGAAGACAAGTGAGACAGCAAGTTTTCCTGTAGTCCTGCAGAAGCTTGAACTCTTTGTTTTGCTGTGGCTGTGAGTCTGAAGAAGACATCCAGAGAGAGGGAGAGCATGGGAAGAAAAATGTGATTGGGATGGGGCAAGGAAAATAGGGAGGATATAATGAGGAGAAGAGGAAGAGAAACAAATAAAGAAGACACAAGACCGAAAAAGGATGATTTTGAGACGAGGAAGAGAAACAAATAAAGACACAGTTCAGAAAAAGGATGATTTTGAGAAGAGGAAGAGAAATAAAGACAGTTCAGAAAAAGGACGATCTTGAGAATAGGAAGAGAAACAAAGAAGGCACTAGACAGAAAAAGGATGATTTTGAACGGGCAAAGAAAATGGAAGAGATCAGGAGCAGGAACAGAGGTGGAGAAAAAAGCATCACAAGAACAACAAAACAACACTCACTGTAAGTTTCTTTGATAAGAGCCAATTGAAGATAGAGATAGATATACTGGTAGGACAGCGAGGTAGCGAGCTCTTGTTTGAACCGTGGAACTACGGGTGTGTCACTTTATACTGAAGCTATACTACTAGCTAACTTCCTGCCTAGCATTAATTAGTGTCTTGAGTTATGCTCCCTCCCCCCACCGCTACATATTTATCTGCCCACAAAACACCACGCCTGCTATGTGGTGTGCGTGCGTGTACTACATTTCTTGGGCTGTGAATGGGCAAAGTGGGAAATGTTTGGCAAGTCCTGCTCTTGTTCACCACTTTTACAAAGCAAAGAAATAAGTGACACTTCAATTGAAGATATTATGTAAGATAATTATGTCTACACAGATAATCATTTCTAAGTCTTCTCCATCTATAGAGTGAGCATTGAGTTCATAACCACTATGTAACCACTTCTAACATACCCACTGTGCACACACACACACGCGCGCACACACACACCCATGTGCATTGTGAAAAACTCAGCACCTACTAGTACAAGCTACCACATCAGTTTACTTACCAATCATGGGCACCAACTCTGGGGCTGGCATTTATCGTGGGCACCACGGGGCTGGCATTTATCGTGGGCAACAACTCTCTGGGGCTGGCTTTTCTAATCGTGGGCACCAACTCTCTAGGGCTGGCATTTCTAATCGTGGGCACCAACTCTTTGTGGTTGGCTTTTCTAATCGTGGGCACCAACTCTCTGGGGCTGGCTTTTCTAATCGTGGGCACCAACTCTCTGGGGTAGGCTTTTCTAATCGTGGGCACAACTCTCTGGGGTTTGCTTTTCTAATCGTGGGCACCAACTCTCGGGGCTGGCTTTTCCAATGTCGGAACTAACTTTCTGGGGCTAGCTTTTGTGCTGTTCGTGCTTCTTCGTATTGTTATTATTGTTATTATTAATTGGCGAACAAATTTCTCTCTCACTGAAGACTCCATGGGAAAGTGCATGCATGGCTGTTGAGGAGATCTATCGATCTCACTGGATGTCCACCAAATGTGAATGGGTCCCTCGTCTTGGATAAAATGAGATATGTTCAACAGGAAGTAGTTGTCACATTAAATTGCTGATGATGGAGGACACGCTGAACACAGACACAGAATAAAATACATCCAAATTTGCCTGTCTCAACTAACAAAATGTCTGAGGTTCTTGTCAGCTTCTGAGCTTGTCAGTAAAGCTCTGCTTGATGGCCTCACTCTTCGTGTGCATCCCTTCTCCACCGGCAAGCCTGCTATGGTGAGGGATATCTGTGCAGCCAGGCAGAAGGAGAGCCTCATGAAAGCAACACATTATATCTGCACTTCTCTGCTGTGATAGACAATAACATACACAACAAAGTGTCAGTACATAACACACTTGATACTAGTTTATCTGGAGTGTCAGTACATAACACACATGGACACTAGTTTATCTGGAGTGCCAGTACATAACACACATGGACACTAGTTTTATCTGGAGTGCCAGTGCATAACACACATGGACACTAGTTTATCTGGAGTGCCAGTACATAACACACACGGACACTAGTTTATCTGGAGTGCCAGTACATAACACCCATGGACACTAGTTTATCTGGAGTGTCAGTACATAACACACACGGACACTAGTTTATCTGGAGTGCCAGTACATAACACACACGGACACTAGTTTATCTGGAGTGTCAGTACATAACACACATGGACACTAGTTGATCTGGAGTCCAGTACATAGCACACATGGACACTAGTTTATCTGGAGTGCCAGTACATAACACACATGGACACTAGTTTATCTGGAGTGCCAGTACATAACACACATGGACACAAGTTTATCTGTAGTGCCAGTACATAACACACATGGACACTAGTTTATCTGGAGTGCCAGTACTAACACACATGGACACTAGTTTATCTGGAGTGCCAGTACATAACACACATGGACACTAGTTTATCTGGAGTGCCAGTACATAACACACATGGACACTAGTTTATCTGGAGCATGTATCTCAGCCACAGGATGTTGCATCAACTTGCAACTACTTGTAAGGATAGCTCATGGGTACTGCTATGCAACATTATCTGTGTTGGCTTAGAGTGCAGCGTGATCATCTACACGCCTCCAAAGTGGTTCAGCCAACATGATCATGGCTGAGCAACCTTGTAAGACATAGATTCCTAACTCCTTGTAAGCCCCTGCCAATACCCGGGCAAGGACCAGGCCAGACAGACACTTCCACTAATCAGCATCCAGGCTCACTCACTCACAGCAACAAACAAGGTAGAATAAGAGCTAATTACTGAATACCAAAAATAACAAAAATAATTCCTCACACTCTTGTGTGTTCTGATTGGTCAAATCACATCATGTAATTCCATATATGGCAATATTCCTGGGCTGTGGCCAGGCTGGAGGGAGTCTACCTGTTATGGTATGTAATTATATCTGGGCAACCAAATTTTACACATAACTTAGTAGCTTAGGAAGCACTATCACTTAGCCATCACAAAATGTCCAGACCCCTTCATGGGGTTCAGAGCCCCCCTCCCCTCCCCCCAATCTTTCAAAGCACACGCAGAGATCATTGGGTACTGGACACTAGCACGGCTAATAGTTCAAGCTATGAAAGTGTCCTTTGCTGTTCTCTTCTTACTATGTCTATGACCTCAATTCTTCCCTTTCTTGAACTCCATGTCTCCTCCACTTCCCTGTTGGCTAAAGCAATTGTCTGTGATGGCAGAGAGGCTGATCGGCAGCTGTTGTGATCACTTGTCTGTAGTCTGAATTATTCAGAAACATTTATAGAACAGACAGCTCGAGTCACTAGCTACTACTATCCGTCTGACAAACTTTAAAATGGTCAGAATTTTTTTAACATGTGTTCATATAGTTTTCTATAGAGGCAACACTTAATTTAGTGTTCTATAGAGGCAACATTGAGGCAACATTAGACTCAGTGTTCTGTGGAGGCATCACTTAACAGTTTTAGTTATATAACTTATCACAAGAAGGGGAAAAAGTTTCATTGGCATACTATACTAACACCTGGATTAACTTATACTAACACTGGATTAACTTAGGTGCATATGATACGCACTGGACCAACACAACACTGGGTGGAGACAGGTTGAAGTAGGCTGACAAAAGCTCTAAGGGGACACACACTGGACCAACACAACACTGGGTGGAGACAGGTTGAAGTAGGCTGACAAAAGCTCTAAGGGGACACACACTGGACCAACACAACACTGGGTTGAGACAGGTTGAGTAGGCTGACAAAAGCTCTAAGGGGACACACACTGGACCAGCACAACACTGCGTTGAGACAGGTTGAAGTAGGCTGACAATAGCTCTAAGGGGACACACACTGGACCAGCACAACACTGGGTTGAGGCAGGTTGAGGTAGGTTGACAATAGCTCTATGAGGACACACACTGGACCAACACCACACTGGGTACAGGCAGATTGAGGTAGGCTGACAACAGCTCTATGGGGGCACACACTGGATCAGGCACTGGGTAGAGGTTGAAATAGGTTGACAAGAGCTATATGGGGACAACACTGGCCAGCATCAAACTGGGTGGAGGCAGGTTGAAGTTGGTTGACAACAGCTCTATGGGGGCACACATTGATAACGATAAATTACTCCTAAAGAGATTTTCAGCTCAGAGTGGTGGAGGCCAACACATGTCCCATGGAAGCTATCCCTCCTCTCCTAGAGAAAGGGGGATTTTCCAAGTCACCAGATACCTACAAAGGATGTGGTATTGAAAATATGCACACCACACACACACACACACTTATAGAATTACGTAAGTTTAAGAAGGTGAAACTCAATTTAAATTAGACACACACACTTATAGAATTACTTAAGTTAAATAAGGTGAAACTCAATTTAAATTACACACACACACAGAGAGAGATATCTAAAGTTATGTTCCCATAGCTAAGGATAGGATGTTATGTGGTGCATGGCCAAGCAGTTCTCTGTCCTGCATGAGTTGAGGTCTGTGGAACTCTGTGTCCTGTGTGAGAAGTGTAGAGGGGTCTAGTGGAACTCTGTGCCCTGTGTGAGGAGTGTAGAGGGGTCTAGTGGAACTCTGTGCCCTGTGTGAGGAGTGTGTGGAACTATGTGCCCTGTGTGAGGAGTGTAGAGGGTCTAGTGGAACTCTGTGCCCTGTGTGAGAAGTGTAGAGGGGTCTAGTGGAACTCTGTGCCCTGTGTGAGAAGTGTAGAGGGGTCTAGTGGAACTCTGTGCCCTGTGTGAGGAGTGTAGAGGAGTCTAGTAGAACTCTGTGCCTGTGTGAGGAGTGTAGAGGGGTGTAGTGGAACTCTGTGCCCTGTGTGAGGAGTGTAGAGGGGTCTAGTGGAACTCTGTGCCCTGGGTGAGGAGTGTGTGGAACTATGTGCCCTGGGTGAGGAGTGTAGAGGGGTCTAGTGGAACTCTGTGCCTGGTGTGAGGAGTGTAGAGAGGTCTAGTGGAACTCTGTGCCTGGTGTGAGGAGTGTAGAGGGGTCTAGTGGAACTCTGTGCCCTGTGTGAGGAGTGTAGAGGGTATAGTGGAACTCTATGCCCTGTGTGAGAAGTGTAGAGGGGTCTAGTTGAACTCTGTGCCCTGTGTGAGGAGTGTGTGGAACTATGTGCCCTGTGTGAGGAGTGTAGAGGGGGTCTAGTGGAACTCTGTGCCCTGTGTGAGAAGTGTAGAGGGGTCTAGTGGAACTCTGTGCCCTGTGTGAGGAGTGTAGAGGGGTCTAGTGGAACTCTGTGCCCTGTGTGAGGAGTGTAGAGGGGTCAAGTGGAACTCTGTGCCTGGTGTGAGGAGTGTAGAGAGGTCTAGTGGAACTCTGTGCCTGTTGTGAGGAGTGTAGAGGGGTCTAGTGGAACTCTGTGCCCTGTGTGAGGAGTGTGTGGAACTCTGTGCCCTGGGTGAGGAGTGTAGAGAGGTCTAGTGGAACTCTATGCCCTGTGTGAGGAGTGTAGAGGGGTCTAAGTGAAAGTGTGAGGAGTGTAGAGGGTCTAAGTGAAAGTGTGAGGAGTGTAGAGAGGTCTAGTGGAACTACTACATTACACATGTATGTATACATCATCACAGTGACATCATTACATCATCAAGTGACATCATTGTTAGATGGCATTGTTGTAGCCATTGCCTTAGCCCTAGTCCATCCCTTGGCCCTAGCCCTAGTCCATCTCTTGGCCCTAGCCATTGCCCTATCCCTTGGCCTAGCCATTGCCCTAGCCCTAGTCAATCCTTTGGCCCTAGCCCTAGCCATGACCCCACTATACCAGCATCTGCCCCATTCCTAACAATATCTCCAGTCTTGGTAACCCTAGTCATTGTCAAGCCCTAGGCATTGTCATTGTCCAAGCCCTAACCCTATTCATGGTTCACGTCCTTACCCTAGTCATTGCCCAAGCCCTAACCCTAGTCATTGTCCAAGCCCTAACCCTAGTCATTGTCCAAGCCCTAACCCTAGTCATTGTCCAAGCCCTAACCCTAGTCATTGCCCAAGCCCTGACCCTAGTCATCGTCCAAGCCCTAACCTATTCATGGTCCACGCCCTAACCCTAGTCATTGTCAGGCCCTAATCCTAGTCATTGTCCAAGCCCTAACCCTAGTCAATGTCCAAGCCCTAACCCTAGTCATTGTCCAAGGCCTAACCCTAGTCATTGTCCAAGCCCTAACCCTAGTCATTGTCAAGCCCTAATCCATTGTCCAAGCCCTAACCCTAGTCATTGTCCAAGCCCTAACCCTAGTCATTGTCCAAGCCCTAACCCTAGTCATTGTCCAAGCCATAACCCTAGTCATTGTCCAAGCCCTCACCCTAGTCATTGTCCAAGCCCTAACCCTAGTCATTGTCCAAGCCCTGACCCTAGTCATTGTCCAAGCCCGCCCTAACCCTAGTCATTGTCCACACCCTAACCCTAGTCATTGTCCAAGCCCTAACCCTAGTCATTGTCCAAGCCCTAACCCTAGTCATTGTCCAAGCCCTAACCCTAGTCATGGTCCACGCCCCTAGCCATGTACTTTGGCCCTAGCCAATAAACTATTGACCAGAACCTAACCCTACTGCCCTGGACCTGACCCTAGCCATTACCCTCTATGGCAAACAAACCTAATCCATGCTGTGGAACCTTACCATAGCCATTGATCTAACACAGCTACTTCCCTGGTCCTAACCATAGACGTACATCCCTAGTCCTACCATAGCCATTGACCTAACCCTACATGTATAGGTACTTCCCTGGTCCTGACCATAGACATTGACCTAACCATGCAATGTAGCTATTGCCCTAGCCTAACTCTAGCCTATTAACCTAGCCCTAACCCTAGCTATTGACCTAGTCCTAACCCTAGCCCTAGCTATTGACCTAGTCCTGACCCTAGCTATTGACCTAGTCGCTATTTTTTTATTGCCCTCAGCCTTTACCCTAGATAGACACTAGCTCTACACCTAGCTTTAACACTAGCTATTGACCTAGCCCACTAGCTGTTGACCTAGCCCTAACCCTAGCTATTGACCTAGCCCTAACCCTAGCTATTGACCTAGCCATAACCCTAGCTATTGACCTAGCCCTAACCCTAGCTATTGACCTAGCCCTAACCCTAGCTATTGACCTAGCCCTAACCCTAGCTATTGACCTGGCCCTAACCCTAGCTATTGACCTGGCCCTAACACTAGCTATTGACCTAGCCCTAACCCTAGCTATTGACCTAGCCCTAACCCTAGCTATTGACCTAGCCCTAACCCTAGCTATTGACCTGGCCCTAACCCTAGCTATTGACCTGGCCCTAACACTAGCTATTGACCTAGCCCTAACCCTAGCTATTGACCTGGCCCTAATTGACCTAGCTCTAACACTAGCTATTGACCTAGCCCTAACACTAGCTATTGACCTGGCCCTAATTGACCTAGCTCTAACACTAGCTATTGACCTAGCTCTAACACTAGCTATTGACCTAGCCCTAACCCTAGCTAGTTATTTGTCTACATGGGAAGACGTTCCTGGAGCATTACTAAAAGGGCACGAGAGCTCAACTTTCCTGTTTCTTCTGTTGTGTGTAGCACCTCTGCACATCAACCAGCACCTGAGCTCGCCCACATGGAGCACACTATGCTCACGTGTGTAGCACCTCTGCACACTAACCAGCACCTGAGCTCGCCCACATGGAGCACACTAGGCCCATACCTGTAAAATGATGTGCCATAGATGCTTCTAAGGAAGAAGTTTACTAATTAATGCCCAACTTGAGAGTCGACAGCCAGGTGCACTGAAGCTGGTAACAAGGTGAGCGAAACCTTACAAGTGTGTGAAGAACTCCACCAGATCAACCAGAGGTTACCACAAAGGGATGTGCTAATTGTGTTATAGTAATATACACACAACACCACAGGATGCCAAAGTTGACTTGAGTAAACCACAAGTTCTGACCTTGTGTCCTCCTACACGCTGCTGTTACAGCACATGATTAGTCCTGTCACCCATAGAACCTGCCTTACCTAACCCTAGCCATGCCGCTAGCCATTGCCCTGGCCCTAGCACTAGCAACTACCCTGGCCCTAACACTACCATGGCCTTAACACTACCATGACCTTAACACTAGCAACTGCCCTGGCCCTAGCCATTACCCTGCCTTAACACTAGCAACTGCCCTGACCCAAACATTAAACACTAGCAACTGCCCTGGCCCTAACACTAAACCCTAGCTATTGCCCTGACCCAAACACTAAACCCTGGCTATTGCCCTGACCCAAACACTAAACCCTAGCTATTGCCCTGACCCAAACACTAAACCCTATCTATTACCCTGACCCAAACCCTAGCTATTGCCCTGACCCAAACACTAAACCCTAGCTATTACCCTGACCCAAACACTAAACCCTAGCTATTGCCCTGACCCAAACACTAAACCCTAGCTATTGCCCTGACCCAAACACTAAACCCTACCTTGCCCTGACCCAAACACTAAACCCTAGCTATTGCCCTGACCCAAACACTAAACCCTAGCTATTGCCCTGACCCAAACACTAAACCCTAGCTATTACCCTGACCCAAACACTAAACCCTATCTATTACCCTGACCCAAACCCTAGCTATTGCCCTGACCCAAACACTAAACCCTAGCTATTACCCTGACCCAAACACTAAACCCTAGCTTGCCCTGACCCAAACACTAAACCCTATCTATTGCCCTGACCCAAACACTAAACCCTAGCTATTGCCCTGACCCAAACACTAAACCCTAGCTATTGCCCTGACCCAAACACTAAACCCTATCTATTGCCCTGTCCCAAACACTAAACCCTAGCTATTGCCCTGACCCAAACACTAAACACTAGCAACTGCCCTGGCCTAAACACTAGCAACTGCCCTGGCCCTAACACACAAGCAACTGCCCTGGCCCTAGCCATTACCCTGGCACCAACATGCAACGGAACTGGCCTTAGCCATTAGCCCAGTCCTAACACTGGCAACTGCACTGGCGTAGCAACAGTCCTGGCCCTAACCAAATGATTGCCCTCCCATAACCAAAGCCATAGCCTTTGCTCTTATTCCAGCCATTGCCTTGGTCGTAAGCCTTTACTATAGCCCTGGCCTCTAACTCTGGCTATGACTGTAACTATAGCCTTGGTCGTAAGCCTAACCATAGCCCTGGCCTCTAACTCTGGTTATGACTTGTAATATAGCCCTGGTCGTAAGCCTACCCATAACCCCAGCCTCTAACACAGCTTCTAACCCTGGCTCTGACTAGTACCGTATTTGCCAGAGTATAAGTCGCACCGGAATATAAGTCGCACCCCCCAAAGTTGGCCATCATTTTGAAAATCTATAATAGTTGGAGTATACAGGTCGCATGCTAAATAAAGCGCAATGACAATAGGTAAAGTTTCGACTGCACGAGATGAATGAGATGGTCCCAGAAATGTCTATTCCAGCGCTTGTCCAGCACCCACTCCTGCAATTTACTTTCAAGTTCTGGCCAGTAAGCCGAGACTCCAACTCTAGCAGATCTAGTGCATCTTGGCAGCGTTGTCAACACACTCTTCTTCTTTCTACAGTCCCTGACCAATTTTTCACTAACTCTATACTCTCTTTCCGCTGCTCTGTTTCCAAACTTCTCTGCATACCCAACTACTTTGAGCTTAAAGCCAGCATTCGCTTTCCAGACATTTTATCGATACCACGTGCCACTAGAGACCCCGCCCAGTTGTTTAAGCAAAAGCGACATGTTTGGATTATAAGTCGCACCCCTCAATTGGAGAAGAAGATTTGGAGCTGCTACTGCGACTTATACTCCGGCAAATACGGTAACTGTAGCAACTAGCCATCACACTTGCACCTGCATGCTAGATAATTAACCAGAGAACGACATATATCACCATAGCAACAAGGACTGATTAATATATAGTGGCCATATTTGGCCAGTTCTATAATAACTCCTAATTAGCTGCCTATGCTGCGATTTGTTTCTATGGCAATTCCAATTAGGAGATAGGTCACACTTTACCAGGTTGAAGTGGATAGCCATAATAATTATGGGTACACTAATACAAAAAGAGATTTCCAACAAAAGGCCCACACATGCGCAGCTGCATTGACTCAACTAGAATGTTCTTCACACTTCCTGAGGGCAGTTAAAAGACTGTAATCTCTTGTTGCTTAGCAACTCATTTTTATCATCAACCAACAAAAAAAAACTGATGCTTAACTAAATGTTCATATTCCTAAATAAAGCACACATTGCTTTTATACATACCAAAGTACCACATGAAGGCAAAGACATGTCCCTGTGCATGCCAGAGAGGTGGGGCAAAGACATGTCCCTGTGCATGCCAGAGAGGTGGGGCAAAGACATGTCCTGTGCATGCCAGAGTGGTAGAGGCAGAGACATGTCCCTGTGCATGCCAGAGTGGTGGGAGCAAAGACATGTCCATGTGCATGCCAGAGTGGTAGAGGCAGAGACATGTCCCTGTGCATGCCAGAGTGGTGGGAGCAAAGACATGTCCCTGTGCATGCCAGAGTGGTAGAGGCAGAGACATGTCCCTGTGCATGCCAGAGTGGTGGGAGCAAAGACATGTCCATGTGCATGCCAGAGTGGTGGGAGCAAAGACATGTCCATGTGCATGCCAGAGTGATGGGAGCAAAGACATGTCCATGTGCATGCCAGAGTGGTGGGAGCAAAGACATGTCCATGTGCATGCCAGAGTGGTGGGAGCAAAGACATGTCCATGTGCATGTCAGAGTGGTAGAGGCAGAGACATGTCCCTGTGCATGCTTGACTGGTGGAGGCAGAGACATGTCCCTGTGCATGCTTGACTGGTGGAGGCAGAGACATGTCCCTGTGCATGTCAGAGTGGTAGAGAGACATGTCCCTGTGCATGCCTGACTGGTGGAGGCAGACATGTCCCTGTGCATGCCAGGCAGAGACATGTCCCTGTGCATGCCTGACTGGTGGAGGCAGAGACATGTCCCTGTGTGAGCTATCCCTCACCTCCCGGGCCTCTAAGAAAGACTGGCCGAAGTCTACATACTTGGCTGGTAACTTCAGACTTCCCTTTGGGATGGTGGACACCTCAAACAGAAACCATAGCAAGTAGCTGATCTGAGGTCCAGATGTGGTAATTGCAAAGTATGTGGTAACTGTAATGGTCCAGGGCACCCACGCACGCACCCACGCACATGCAAGCACACACACACACACACACACACACCCACACACACACCCACACACACAGAGAGAGATGGCCAGAAGTTTTGTTCCTCAAAGCATGTGAGCATGTGAGTCCAGGTGGTGTTGGGAGGAAGCAAGCAACAATGTTGTCTGGTGCCAGCCCTTGCTGATGTCTGCTCTGTGTGAGAAGTGTGGAGGTCTAGTGATGGCGCCATATGTGATGATTGTGGAGCCAGTCCCAATTAAACTAGCATTACATCATCATGAAGTCATCACAGTATTGTTAGATGATATTGCCTTAGCCCCAGCCCATGACCACAGCAAATATACCCAACAATGGCTGGTGTCTTGGCCATACCCTTGTCATTGTCCAAGCCCTAACCCTAACCCTAGCTATTAACCTGGCCCTAACCCTAGCTATTTACCTGGCCCTAACCCTAGCTATTTACCTGGCCCTAACCTAGCTATTTACCTGGCCCTAACACTAGCTATTGACTTGGCCCTAACCCTAGCCTAGCCCTAACCCTAGCTATTGACATTGCCCTAACCCTAGCCTAGCCCTAACCCTAGCTATTGACCTGGCCCTAACCCTAGCTATTGACCTGGCCCTAACCCTAGCTATTGACCTAGCCCTAACAAGTCTCTTGAGGCAGACTAAGAAAGGCACAGACTGGCCAGCCTCACTGTGAGAGAGCAAGTCTCTTGCCCAACAGCCGCTGGAGCATACACGAATGAAAAAGTTACTAGGGACATCCATGGTTCATCCAATGATACTCTGACCGTGGGGTCGTGAGTACTCTATGTTGACACCCACGGAGAACCCTGGATATCCTTAGTACATACATGTAACTCTGCATCGGATAATCTATGTACATACAACATGGTTAACACAAGATTGATGGACGTGTATGGCCACACTAGTCCTCCTCCTACACACTCGGTCCACCACCAGTCCTCCTCCTCCACACTGGGTCCACCACCAGTCCTCCTCCTCCACACTGGGTCCACCACCAGTCCTCCTCCTCCACACTGGGGCCACCACCAGTCCTCCTCCTCCACACTGGGGCCACCACTAGACCTCCTCCTCCACACTGGGGCCACCACTGGTCCTCCTCCTCCACACTGGGGCCACCACCAGTCCTCCTCCTCCACACTGGGGCCACCACCAGTCCTCCACACTGGGGCCACCACCAGTCCTCCTCCACACTGGGTCCACCACCAGTCCTCCTCCTCCACACTGGGGCCACCACCAGTCCTCCACACTGGGGCCACCACCAGTCCTCCACACTGGGGCCACCACCAGTCCTCCTCCTCCACACTGGGTCCACCACCAGTCCTCCTCCTCCACACTGGGGCCACCACCAGTCCTCCTCCACACTGGGTCAACCTCCAGTCCTCCTCCTCCACACTGGGTCCACCACCAGTCCTCCTCCTCCACACTGGGGCCACCACCAGTCCTCCACACTGGGGCCACCACCAGTCCTCCTCCTCCACACTGGGTCCACCACCAGTCCTCCTCCTCCACACTGGGGCCACCACCAGTCCTCCTCCTCCACACTGGGGCCACCACCAGTCCTCCACACTGGGGCCACCACCAGTCCTCCTCCACACTGGGTCCACCACCAGTCCTCCTCCTCCACACTGGGGCCACCACCAGTCCTCCTCCACACTGGGTCCACCACCAGTCCTCCTCCTCCACACTGGGGCCACCACCAGTCCTCCACACTGGGGCCACCACCAGTCCTCCTCCTCCACACTGGGTCCACCACCAGTCCTCCTCCTCCACACTGGGGCCACCACCAGTCCTCCTCCACACTGGGTCCACCACCAGTCCTCCTCCTCCACACTGGGTCCACCACTAGTCCTCCTCCTCCACACTGGGTCCACCACCAGTCCTCCTCCTCCACACTGGGGCCACCACCAGTCCTCCTCCTCCACACTGGGGCCACCACCAGTCCTCCACACTGGGTCCACCACCAGTCCTCCTCCTCCACACTGGGGCCACCACTAGTCCTCCTCCTCCACACTGGGGCCACCACCAGTCCTCCTCCACACTGGGGGCACCACCAGTCCTGCTCCTCCACACTGGGGCCACCACCAGTCCTCCTCCTCCACACTGGGTCCACCACTAGTCCTCCTCCTCCACACTGGGGCCACCACTAGTCCTCCTCCACACTGGGTCCACCACCAGTCCTCCTCCTCCACACTGGGGCCACCACCAGTCCTCCTCCACACTGGGGCCACCACCAGTCCTCCTCCACACTGGGTCCACCACCAGTCCTCCTCCTCCACACTGGGGCCACCACCAGTCCTCCTCCTCCACACTGGGGCCACCACCAGTCCTCCACACTGGGTCCACCACCAGTCCTCCTCCTCCACACTGGGGCCACCACTAGTCCTCCTCCTCCACACTGGGGCCACCACCAGTCCTCCTCCACACTGGGGCCACCACCAGTCCTGCTCCTCCACACTGGGGCCACCACCAGTCCTCCTCCTCCACACTGGGTCCACCACCAGTCCTCCTCCTCCACAATGGGGCCACCACTGGTCCCGTCCCACAACCTACAGTGTAGCACCTTATCATCAAAAGAAACAGCTTGTATAACGCCATTAGCTATATGTACAGTACATGTAGCTTGAATTACCAGGAGGTGTACACTAATTATTGGCCAAGAGCTGGCTAAGTGGAGGGTCTGTCCCAGAGTTCCCAGGTTTTACCCAAGGCTTGGGTGTAACCCGGGTTTAGCCCTGGTTTAACCAGGGTTGGGTTAAATACCTTTTACCGGGGTTTTACCCAGGTTTTACTAAAACATGGATACAACCCAGGATAAAATAATAGACACAATAGATTTATTATAAACTGTAAAGATATTATAAGAAATCAACTCTGTGATCAGGAAGTAAGACATTCAATAAATGGCGACTGTAAAGAACTAGACAAAAACAGGAGCTGTGTTTCACTCAGCATTTATTTACCAAGTGACATGGTTGTCTACTAGAGTATATATTTTTTCTTTAATGATTTTATTTAGATATTTAAACAAGATTCATGGGATCAAAGTCCAATTGATATGCAAGTTAAAAGATTTAATAGTCAATCTCCTGAGGTCCTCGTAGGAGCCTCTGGCAGAAGACGAGTTTCTGGGCTTTCTCATTTTTGTAATTGCAGTACACTTACTAAACTGTAAGCAGTGAATGATGACCTGTGGTATTTGCTTGCCTTTTAAATAGCCCTGGTGTCCACCACCACCCAGACACTTGTGGCTCTGGGACAGGGCTGTGACAGGGCTACAAATAAGTGTTTTATATCACTGGGTAATACCTGGGTAAAACCCAGGTTTAAAAAACCGGTAAAATAGGGGTAAAACCTGGGCGAGATACCTAAAACACAGGTTTTATCCACTAGGTTTTACCCGGGTAAAATGCAAACACTGGTCTGTCCCCACTGCTAAGCTAGACCTTGGCAGGTACTAGCTAGCTGCTGTAGCTATACAAATGGTTGTCTAGGTTTGGCCAAGGTCTGAAAGTAGATGAGGTATGCACATGTTGATAGCTGAAGCTCTATGGATAACTTCCACCCTCGGTCAGAGAGTATGTACAAGAAGAAACTGGCTACAGAGTTACACAGGCCCTGAGTGGCCCGCATCTGGTGGGTCAGGCTTGCATTTGAGGGGCAAAACCCACCGACTCACCAGAGCTGCATAAAAGCTGCAACTGGAACTCTAATATCACCACAAAGGATGTGCTAATCGTGTCAAGTGTACATCTAGTGCACAAACGACACAAAAGCATTACATCATGATTACATCATGAGTTTCTTCTTAGCCATTGCCACAGCCGTAACTCTAGCCAATGCCCTAGCTTTAACCCTAACAACCAAGACTGGCCTCTGCCCTAGCCTTAACCCGAGCCATTATCCGGCCAAAACCATATCAGTTGTCCCGCCCCCCAATCCTAGCTAATGCCTTGGCCCTCCTCTATAGTTATTACCCTGGTTCTAAATCCTAACCCTAGCTTATGCCCTATCCCTAACCATTGCCCTGGCCACTACCCTAGCACTAATGTAAGACATCGCAATGGACTAAACACAACCTTGTATTCCCATGGTGACTAACACTAGCAGGGTTTCATTTAGGGGAGGGCAAGGGGGGGCTGCCCTCCCCCCCTTGGAACCTCTTTGCCCCCCCCCCCCCCCCCCCCCCCCCCCCCTTGGAAATTGTAGTATTAAAATTCATTAGAAACTTTGTCACATTTGAAACCATCATGCCACCCCTTAATTAAAATCCAGATTCCTCCAGTTGCCCCCCTTGGACAATTTTCTAAATGAAACCCTGACTGTAGCACAAGTCATTGACTTAAGTTCTATGGGGGCATACACATTGGACCAACATCACACTTTGAGGCAGGTTGAAGTGTAGGTTTACAACAGCTCTGTGGAAACACACATTGGACCAACATCACACTGGGTTGAGGCAGGTTGAAGTGTAGGTTTACAACAGCTCTGTGGAGACGACACACATTGGACCAACATCACACTGGGTTGAGGCAGGTTGAAGTGTAGGTTTACAACAGCTCTGTGGAGACGACACACATTGGATCAACATCACACTGGGTTGAGACAGGTTGAAGTGTAGGTTTACAACAGCTCTGTGGAGACACACATTGGACCAACATCACACTGGGTTGAGGCAGGTTGAAGTGTAGGTTTACAACAGCTCTGTGGAGACACACATTGGACCAACATCACACTGGTTTGAGGCAAGTTGAAGTGTAGGTTGACAATACACTGTAGCTCTGTGGAGACACACATTGGATCAACACCACACTGGGTTGAGGCAGGTTGACAATAGCTCTATGGGAACACACACCGGACCAACATCACTCTAGGTGGAAGGTTGAAGTAGGTTGACAATAGCTCTATGGGGACACACACTGGTGCAACATCACACTGGGTGGACGCAGGTTGAAGTACGTATGTAGGTTGGCAATAGCTCTATGGGGACACACACTGGACCAACACCACACTGGGTTGACAGGTTTTCATTTAGAAAATTGTCGAGGGGGGGGGGGGGGCAACTAGAGGAATCTGGATTTTAAGGGGGGGGGGGGGCATGATGGTTAAAGATGTAATGAATTTTAATAATACAATTTCCAATACAGTCCAGTGTGTGTGCTCACACCACTAGATAGAGTCCAGTGTGAGTGCTCACATCACTAGATAGAGTCCAATGTGTGTGCTCACATCACTAGATAGAGTTCAGTGTGTGTGTGCTCACATCACTAGATAGAGTCCAGTGTGAGTGCTCACATCACTAGATAGAGTCCAGTGTGTGTGCTCACATCACTAGATAGAGTCCAGTGTGAGTGCTCACATCACTAGATAGAGTCCAGTGTGTGTGCCCACATCACTAGATAGAGTCCAGTGTGTGTGCTCACATCACTAGATAGAGTCCAGTGTGTGTGCTCACATCACTAGATAGAGTCCAGTGTGTGTGCTCACATCACTAGATAGAGTCCAGTGTGTGTGCTCACATCACTAGATAGAGTCCAGTGTGTGTGCCCACATCACTAGATAGAGTCCAGTGTGAGTGCTCACATCACTAGATAGAGTCCAGTGTGTGTGCCCACATCACTAGATAGAGTCCAGTGTGAGTGCTCACATCACTAGATAGAGTCCAGTGTGTGTGCTCACATCACTAGATAGAGTCCAGTGTGTGTGCCCACATCACTAGATAGAGTCCAGTGTGAGTGCTCACATCACTAGATAGAGTCCAGTGTGTATGCTAACATCACTAGATAGAGTCCAGTGTGTGTGCTCACATCACTAGATAGAGTCCAGTGTGAGTGCTCACATCACTAGATAGAGTCCAGTGTGTGTGCTCACATCACTAGATAGAGTCCAGTGTGTGTGCTCACATCACTAGATAGAGTCCAGTGTGCGTGCTCACATCACTAGATAGAGTCCAGTGTGTGTGCTCACATCACTAGATAGAGTCCAGTGTGTGTGCTCACATCACTAGATAGAGTCCAGTGTGTGTGCTCACATCACTAGATAGAGTCCAGTGTGAGTGCTCACATCACTAGATAGAGTCCAGTGTGTGTGCTCACATCACTAGATAGAGTCCAGTGTGTGTGCTCACATCACTAGATAGAGTCCAGTGTGTGTGCTCACATCACTAGATAGAGTCCAGTGTGTGTGCTCACATCACTAGATAGAGTCCATTGTGTGTGCTCACATCACTAGATAGAGTCCAGTGTGTGTGCTCACATCACTAGATAGAGTCCAGTGTGAGTGCTCACATCACTAGATAGAGTCCAGTGTGAGTGCTCACATCACTAGATAGAGTCCAGTGTGTGTGCTCACATCACTAGATAGAGTCCAGTGTGAGTGCTCACATCACTAGATAGAGTCCAGTGTGAGTGCTCACATCACTAGATAGAGTCCAGTGTGTGTGCTCACATCACTAGATAGAGTCCAGTGTGTGTGCTCACATCACTAGAGAGTCCAGTGTGAGTGCTCACATCACTAGATAGAGTCCAGTGTGAGTGCTCACATCACTAGATAGAGTCCAGTGTGTGTGCTCACATCACTAGATAGAGTCCAGTGTGAGTGCTCACATCACTAGATAGAGTCCAGTGTGAGTGCTCACATCACTAGATAGAGTCCAGTGTGTGTGCTCACATCACTAGATAGAGTCCAGTGTGTGTGCTCACATCACTAGATAGAGTCCAGTGTGTGTGCTCACATCACTAGATAGAGTCCAGTGTGTGTGCTCACATCACTAGATAGAGTCCAGTGTGAGTGCTCACATCACTAGATAGAGTCCAGTGTGTGTGCTCACATCACTAGATAGAGTCCAGTGTGTGTGCTCACATCACTAGATAGAGTCCAGTGTGAGTGCTCACATCACTAGATAGAGTCCAGTGTGAGTGCTCACATCACTAGATAGAGTCCAGTGTGTGTGCTCACATCACTAGATAGAGTCCAGTGTGTGTGCTCACATCACTAGATAGAGTCCAGTGTGTGTGCTCACATCACTAGATAGAGTCCAGTGTGTGTGCTCACATCACTAGATAGAGTCCAGTGTGTGTGCTCACATCACTAGATAGAGTCCAGTGTGAGTGCTCACATCACTAGATAGAGTCCAGTGTGTGTGCTCACATCACTAGATAGAGTCCAGTGTGTGTGCTCACATCACTAGATAGAGTCCAGTGTGAGTGCTCACATCACTAGATAGAGTCCAGTGTGTGTGCTCACATCACTAGATAGAGTCCAGTGTGTGTGCTCACATCACTAGATAGAGTCCAGTGTGAGTGCTCACATCACTAGATAGAGTCCAGTGTGTGTGCTCACATCACTAGATAGAGTCCAGTGTGTGTGCTCACATCACTAGATAGAGTCCAGTGTGAGTGCTCACATCACTAGATAGAGTCCAGTGTGTGTGCTCACATCACTAGATAGAGTCCAGTGTGAGTGCTCACATCACTAGATAGAGTCCAGTGTGTGTGCTCACATCACTAGATAGAGTCCAGTGTGTGTGCTCACATCACTAGATAGAGTCCAGTGTGAGTGCTCACATCACTAGATAGAGTCCAGTGTGTGTGCTCACATCACTAGATAGAGTCCAGTGTGTGTGCTCACATCACTAGATAGAGTCCAGTGTGTGTGCTCACATCACTAGATAGAGTCCAGTGTGTGTGCTCACATCACTAGATAGAGTCCAGTGTGTGTGCTCACATCACTAGATAGAGTCCAGTGTGAGTGCTCACATCACTAGATAGAGTCCAGTGTGTGTGCTCACATCACTAGATAGAGTCCAGTGTGTGTGCTCACATCACTAGATAGAGTCCAGTGTGTGTGCTCACATCACTAGATAGAGTCCAGTGTGAGTGCTCACATCACTAGATAGAGTCCAGTGTGTGTGCTCACATCACTAGATAGAGTCCAGTGTGTGTGCTCACATCACTAGATAGAGTCCAGTGTGTGTGCTCACATCACTAGATAGAGTCCAGTGTGAGTGCTCACATCACTAGATAGAGTCCAGTGTGAGTGCTCACATCACTAGATAGAGTCCAGTGTGTGTGCTCACATCACTAGATAGAGTCCAGTGTGTGTGCTCACATCACTAGATAGAGTCCAGTGTGTGTGCTCACATCACTAGATAGAGTCCAGTGTGTGTGCTCACATCACTAGATAGAGTCCAGTGTGTGTGCTCACATCACTAGATAGAGTCCAGTGTGAGTGCTCACATCACTAGATAGAGTCCAGTGTGTGTGCTCACATCACTAGATAGAGTCCAGTGTGTGTGCTCACATCACTAGATAGAGTCCAGTGTGAGTGCTCACATCACTAGATAGAGTCCAGTGTGAGTGCTCACATCACTAGATAGAGTCCAGTGTGTGTGCTCACATCACTAGATAGAGTCCAGTGTGAGTGCTCACATCACTAGATAGAGTCCAGTGTGTGTGCTCACATCACTAGATAGAGTCCAGTGTGTGTGCTCACATCACTAGATAGAGTCCAGTGTGAGTGTTCACATCACTAGATAGAGTCCAGTGTGTGTGCTCACATCACTAGATAGAGTCCAGTGTGAGTGCTCACATCACTAGATAGAGTCCAGTGTGAGTGCTCACATCACTAGATAGAGTCCAGTGTGTGTGCTCACATCACTAGATAGAGTCCAGTGTGTGTGCTCACATCACTAGATAGAGTCCAGTGTGAGTGCTCACATCACTAGATAGAGTCCAGTGTGAGTGCTCACATCACTAGATAGAGTCCAGTGTGTGTGCTCACATCACTAGATAGAGTCTAGTGTGTGTGCTCACATCACTAGATAGAGTCCAGTGTGAGTGCTCACATCACTAGATAGAGTCCAGTGTGTGTGCTCACATCACTAGATAGAGTCCAGTGTGTGTGCTCACATCACTAGATAGAGTCCAGTGTGTGTGCTCACATCACTAGATAGAGTCCAGTGTGTGTGCTCACATCACTAGATAGAGTCCAGTGTGTGTGCTCATGTCACTAGATAGAGTCCAGTGTGAGTGCTCACATCACTAGATAGAGTCCAGTGTGAGTGCTCACATCACTAGATAGAGTCCAGTGTGAGTGCTCACATCACTAGATAGAGTCCAGTGTGTGTGCTCACATTACTAGATAGAGTCCAGTGTGTGTGCTCACATCACTAGATAGAGTCCAGTGTGTGTGCTCACATCACTAGATAGAGTCCAGTGTGTGTGCTCACATCACTAGATAGAGTCCAGTGTGAGTGCTCACATCACTAGATAGAGTCCAGTGTGAGTGCTCACATCACTAGATAGAGTCCAGTGTGAGTGCTCACATCACTAGATAGAGTCCAGTGTGTGTGCTC
Organism: Cladorhizidae sp. MBARI D1340-BT2; assembly: GCA_028752905.1. Lineage (NCBI taxonomy): Eukaryota > Metazoa > Porifera > Demospongiae > Poecilosclerida > Cladorhizidae > Cladorhizidae sp. MBARI D1340-BT2. The sequence continues at coordinate 6,920,040 of JAQNBH010000014.1, read as the reverse complement.
ACATCACTAGATAGAGTCCAGTGTGTGTGCTCACATCACTAGATAGAGTCCAGTGTGAGTGCTCACATCACTAGATAGAGTCCAGTGTGTGTGCTCACATCACTAGATAGAGTCCAGTGTGTGTGCTCACATCACTAGATAGAGTCCAGTGTGTGTGCTCACATCACTAGATAGAGTCCAGTGTGTGTGCTCACATCACTAGATAGAGTCCAGTGTGAGTGCTCACATCACTAGATAGAGTCCAGTGTGAGTGCTCACATCACTAGATAGAGTCCAGTGTGTGTGCTCACATCACTAGATAGAGTCCAGTGTGTGTGCTCACATCACTAGATAGAGTCCAGTGTGAGTGCTCACATCACTAGATAGAGTCCAGTGTGTGTGCTCACATCACTAGATAGAGTCCAGTGTGAGTGCTCACACCACTAGATAGAGTCCAGTGTGTGTGCTCACATCACTAGATAGAGTCCAGTGTGTATGCTCACATCACTAGATAGAGTCCAGTGTGTGTGCTCACATCACTAGATAGAGTCCAGTGTGAGTGCTCACATCACTAGATAGAGTCCAGTGTGAGTGCTCACATCACTAGATAGAGTCCAGTGTGTGTGCTCACATCACTAGATAGAGTCCAGTGTGTGTGCTCACATCACTAGATAGAGTCCAGTGTGTGTGCTCACATCACTAGATAGAGTCCAGTGTGTGTGCTCACATCACTAGATAGAGTCCAGTGTGAGTGCTCACATCACTAGATAGAGTCCAGTGTGAGTGCTCACATCACTAGATAGAGTCCAGTGTGTGTGCTCACATCACTAGATAGAGTCCAGTGTGTGTGCTCACATCACTAGATAGAGTCCAGTGTGTGTGCTCACATCACTAGATAGAGTCCAGTGTGAGTGCTCACATCACTAGATAGAGTCCAGTGTGTGTGCTCACATCACTAGATAGAGTCCAGTGTGTGTGCTCACATCACTAGATAGAGTCCAGTGTGTGTGCTCACATCACTAGATAGAGTCCAGTGTGTGTGCTCACATCACTAGATAGAGTCCAGTGTGTGTGCTCACATCACTAGATAGAGTCCAGTGTGTGTGCTCACATCACTAGATAGAGTCCAGTGTGTGTGCTCACATCACTAGATAGAGTCCAGTGTGTGTGCTCACATCACTAGATAGAGTCCAGTGTGTGTGCTCAGATCACTAGATAGAGTCCAGTGTGTGTGCTCACATCACTAGATAGAGTCCAGTGTGTGTGCTCACATCACTAGATAGAGTCCAGTGTGTGTGCTCACATCACTAGATAGAGTCCAGTGTGAGTGCTCACATCACTAGATAGAGTCCAGTGTGTGTGCTCACATCACTAGATAGAGTCCAGTGTGTGTGCTCACATCACTAGATAGAGTCCAGTGTGTGTGCTCACATCACTAGATAGAGTCCAGTGTGAGTGCTCACATCACTAGATAGAGTCCAGTGTGTGTGCTCACATCACTAGATAGAGTCCAGTGTGTGTGCTCACATCACTAGATAGAGTCCAGTGTGTGTGCTCACATCACTAGATAGAGTCCAGTGTGTGTGCTCACATCACTAGATAGAGTCCAGTGTGTGTGCTCACATCACTAGATAGAGTCCAGTGTGTGTGCTCACATCACTAGATAGAGTCCAGTGTGTGTGCTCACATCACTAGATAGAGTCCAGTGTGTGTGCTCACATCACTAGATAGAGTCCAGTGTGTGTGCTCAGATCACTAGATAGAGTCCAGTGTGTGTGCTCACATCACTAGATAGAGTCCAGTGTGTGTGCTCACATCACTAGATAGAGTCCAGTGTGTGTGCTCACATCACTAGATAGAGTCCAGTGTGAGTGCTCACATCACTAGATAGAGTCCAGTGTGTGTGCTCACATCACTAGATACTGTAGAGTCCAGTGTGTGTGCTCACATCACTAGATAGAGTCCAGTGTGTGTGCTCACATCACTAGATAGAGTCCAGTGTGTGTGCTCACGTCACTAGATAGAGTCCAGTGTGAGTGCTCACATCACTAGATAGAGTCCAGTGTGTGTGCTCACATCACTAGATAGATTCCAGTGTGTGTGCTCACGTCACTAGATAGAGTCCAGTGTGAGTGCTCACATCACTAGATAGAGTCCAGTGTGTGTGCTCACATCACTAGATAGAGTCCAGTGTGAGTGCTCACATCACTAGATAGAGTCCAGTGTGTGTGCTCACATCACTAGATAGAGTCCAGTGTGTGTGCTCACATCACTAGATAGATTCCAGTGTGTGTGCTCACGTCACTAGATAGAGTCCAGTGTGAGTGCTCACATCACTAGATAGAGTCCAGTGTGAGTGCTCACATCACTAGATAGAGTCCAGTGTGAGTGCTCACATCACTAGATAGAGTCCAGTGTGTGTGCTCACATCACTAGATAGAGTCCAGTGTGTGTGCTCACATCACTAGATAGAGTCCAGTGTGTGTGCTCACATCACTAGATAGAGTCCAGTGTGAGTGCTCACATCACTAGATAGAGTCCAGTGTGTGCTCACATCACTAGATAGAGTCCAGTGTGAGTGCTCACATCACTAGATAGAGTCCAGTGTGAGTGCTCACATCACTAGATAGAGTCCAGTGTGTGTACTCACATCACTAGATAGATTCCAGTGTGTGTGCTCACATCACTAGATAGAGTCCAGTGTGTGTGTACTCACATCACTAGATAGAGTCCAGTGTGAGTGCTCACATCACTAGATAGAGTCCAGTGTGTGTGCATGTCACTAGATAGAGTCCAGTGTGAGTGCTCACATCACTAGATAGAGTCCAGTGTGAGTGCTCACATCACTAGATAGAGTCCAGTGTGAGTGCTCACATCACTAGATAGAGTCCAGTGTGTGTGCTCACATCACTAGATAGAGTCCAGTGTGTGTGCTCACATCACTAGATAGAGTCCAGTGTGAGTGCTCACATCACTAGATAGAGTCCAGTGTGTGTGCTCACATCACTAGATAGAGTCCAGTGTGAGTGCTCACATCACTAGATAGAGTCCAGTGTGTGTGCTCACAACACTAGATAGAGTCCAGTGTGTGTGCTCACATCACTAGATAGAGTCCAGTGTGAGTGCTCACATCACTAGATAGAGTCCAGTGTGTGTGCTCACATCACTAGATAGAGTCCAGTGTGAGTGCTCACATCACTAGATAAGAGTCCAGTGTGAGTGCTCACATCACTAGATAGAGTCCAGTGTGAGTGCTCACATCACTAGATAGAGTCCAGTGTGTGTGCTCACATCACTAGATAGAGTCCAGTGTGAGTGCTCACATCACTAGATAGAGTCCAGTGTGTGTGCTCACATCACTAGATAGAGTCCAGTGTGAGTGCTCACATCACTAGATAGAGTCCAGTGTGTGTGCTCACATCACTAGATAGAGTCCAGTGAGTGTGCTCACATCACTAGATAGAGTCCAGTGTGTGTGCTCACATCACTAGATAGAGTCCAGTGTGAGTGCTCACATCACTAGATAGAGTCCAGTGTGAGTGCTCACATCACTAGATAGAGTCCAGTGTGTGTGCTCACATCACTAGATAGAGTCCAGTGTGTGTGCCCACATCACTAGATAGAGTCCAGTGTGTGTGCTCACATCACTAGATAGAGTCCAGTGTGTGTGCTCACATCACTAGATAGAGTCCAGTGTGTGTGCCCACATCACTAGATAGAGTCCAGTGTGTGTGCTCACATCACTAGATAGAGTCCAGTGTGTGTGCCCACATCACTAGATAGAGTCCAGTGTGAGTGCTCACATCACTAGATAGAGTCCAGTGTGTGTGCTCACATCACTAGATAGAGTCCAGTGTGTGTGCTCACATCACTAGATAGAGTCCAGTGTGTGTGCTCACATCACTAGATAGAGTCCAGTGTGTGTGCTCACATCACTAGATAGAGTCCAGTGTGAGTGCTCACATCACTAGATAGAGTCCAGTGTGTGTGCTCACATCACTAGATAGAGTCCAGTGTGTGTGCTCACATCACTAGATAGAGTCCAGTGTGTGTGCTCACATCACTAGATAGAGTCCAGTGTGTGTGCTCACATCACTAGATAGAGTCCAGTGTGAGTGCTCACATCACTAGATAGAGTCCAGTGTGTGTGCTCACATCACTAGATAGAGTCCAGTGTGAGTGCTCACATCACTAGATAGAGTCCAGTGTGTGTGCTCACATCACTAGATAGAGTCCAGTGTGAGTGCCCACATCACTAGATAGAGTCCAGTGTGTGTGCTCACATCACTAGATAGAGTCCAGTGTGAGTGCTCACATCACTAGATAGAGTCCAGTGTGAGTGCTCACATCACTAGATAGAGTCCAGTGTGTGTGCTCACATCACTAGATAGAGTCCAGTGTGAGTGCTCACATCACTAGATAGAGTCCAGTGTGTGTGCTCACATCACTAGATAGAGTCCAGTGTGTGTGCTCACATCACTAGATAGAGTCCAGTGTGTGTGCTCACATCACTAGATAGAGTCCAGTGTGTGTGCTCACATCACTAGATAGAGTCCAGTGTGTGTGCTCACATCACTAGATAGAGTCCAGTGTGAGTGCTCACATCACTAGATAGAGTCCAGTGTGAGTGCTCACATCACTAGATAGAGTCCAGTGTGTGTGCTCACATCACTAGATAGAGTCCAGTGTGAGTGCTCACATCACTAGATAGAGTCCAGTGTGTGTGCTCACATCACTAGATAGAGTCCAGTGTGTGTGCTCACATCACTAGATAGAGTCCAGTGTGAGTGCTCACATCACTAGATAGAGTCCAGTGTGAGTGCTCACATCACTAGATAGAGTCCAGTGTGTGTGCTCACATCACTAGATAGAGTCCAGTGTGTGTGCTCACATCACTAGATAGAGTCCAGTGTGTGTGCTCACATCACTAGATAGAGTCCAGTGTGTGTGCTCACATCACTAGATAGAGTCCAGTGTGTGTGCTCACATCACTAGATAGAGTCCAGTGTGAGTGCTCACATCACTAGATAGAGTCCAGTGTGAGTGCTCACATCACTAGATAGAGTCCAGTGTGAGTGCTCACATCACTAGATAGAGTCCAGTGTGTGTGCTCACATCACTAGATAGAGTCCAGTGTGAGTGCTCACATCACTAGATAGAGTCCAGTGTGAGTGCTCACATCACTAGATAGAGTCCAGTGTGAGTGCTCACATCACTAGATAGAGTCCAGTGTGTGTGCTCACATCACTAGATAGAGTCCAGTGTGTGTGCTCACATCACTAGATAGAGTCCAGTGTGTGTGCTCACATCACTAGATAGAGTCCAGTGTGAGTGCTCACATCACTAGATAGAGTCCAGTGTGTGTGCTCACATCACTAGATAGAGTCCAGTGTGTGTGCTCACATCACTAGATAGAGTCCAGTGTGTGTGCTCACATCACTAGATAGAGTCCAGTGTGTGTGCTCACATCACTAGATAGAGTCCAGTGTGAGTGCTCACATCACTAGATAGAGTCCAGTGTGTGTGCTCACATCACTAGATAGAGTCCAGTGTGTGTGCTCACATCACTAGATAGAGTCCAGTGTGTGTGCTCACGTCACTAGATAGAGTCCAGTGTGTGTGCTCACAGTCACTAGATAGAGTCCAGTGTGTGTGCTCACATCACTAGATAGAGTCCAGTGTGTGTGCTCACATCACTAGATAGAGTCCAGTGTGTGTGCTCACATCACTAGATAGAGTCCAGTGTGAGTGCTCACATCACTAGATAGAGTCCAGTGTGAGTGCTCACATCACTAGATAGAGTCCAGTGTGTGTGCTCACATCACTAGATAGAGTCCAGTGTGTGTGCTCACATCACTAGATAGAGTCCAGTGTGAGTGCTCACATCACTAGATAGAGTCCAGTGTGAGTGCTCACATCACTAGATAGAGTCCAGTGTGAGTGCTCACATCACTAGATAGAGTCCAGTGTGTGTGCTCACATCACTAGATAGAGTCCAGTGTGAGTGCTCACATCACTAGATAGAGTCCAGTGTGTGTGCTCACATCACTAGATAGAGTCCAGTGTGAGTGCTCACGTCACTAGATAGAGTCCAGTGTGAGTGCTCACATCACTAGATAGAGTCCAGTGTGTGTGCTCACATCACTAGATAGAGTCCAGTGTGAGTGCTCACATCACTAGATAGAGTCCAGTGTGAGTGCTCACATCACTAGATAGAGTCCAGTGTGAGTGCTCACATCACTAGATAGAGTCCAGTGTGAGTGCTCACATCACTAGATAGAGTCCAGTGTGTGTGCTCACATCACTAGATAGAGTCCAGTGTGAGTGCTCACATCACTAGATAGAGTCCAGTGTGTGTGCTCACATCACTAGATAGAGTCCAGTGTGAGTGCTCACATCACTAGATAGAGTCCAGTGTGAGTGTTCACATCACTAGATAGAGTCCAGTGTGTGTGCTCACATCACTAGATAGAGTCCAGTGTGAGTGCTCACATCACTAGATAGAGTCCAGTGTGTGTGCCCACATCACTAGATAGAGTCCAGTGTGTGTGCTCACATCACTAGATAGAGTCCAGTGTGTGTGCTCACATCACTAGATAGAGTCCAGTGTGTGTGCTCACATCACTAGATAGAGTCCAGTGTGAGTGCTCACATCACTAGATAGAGTCCAGTGTGTGTGCTCACATCACTAGATAGAGTCCAGTGTGAGTGCTCACATCACTAGATAGAGTCCAGTGTGTGTGCTCACATCACTAGATAGAGTCCAGTGTGTGTGCTCACATCACTAGATAGAGTCCAGTGTGTGTGTGCTCACATCACTAGATAGAGTCCAGTGTGTGTGCTCACATCACTAGATAGAGTCCAGTGTGTGTGTGCTCACATCACTAGATAGAGTCCAGTGTGTGTGCTCACATCACTAGATAGAGTCCAGTGTGTGTGCTCACGTCACTAGATAGAGTCCAGTGTGTGTGCTCACATCACTAGATAGAGTCCAGTGTGAGTGCTCACATCACTAGATAGAGTCCAGTGTGTGTGCTCACATCACTAGATAGAGTCCAGTGTGAGTGCTCACATCACTAGATAGAGTCCAGTGTGAGTGCTCACATCACTAGATAGAGTCCAGTGTGTGTGCTCACATCACTAGATAGAGTCCAGTGTGTGTGCTCACATCACTAGATAGAGTCCAGTGTGAGTGCTCACATCACTAGATAGAGTCCAGTGTGTGTGCTCACATCACTAGATAGAGTCCAGTGTGTGTGCTCACATCACTAGATAGAGTCCAGTGTGAGTGCTCACATCACTAGATAGAGTCCAGTGTGAGTGCTCACATCACTAGATAGAGTCCAGTGTGTGTGCTCACATCACTAGATAGAGTCCAGTGTGTGTGCTCACATCACTAGATAGAGTCCAGTGTGAGTGCTCACATCACTAGATAGAGTCCAGTGTGTGTGCTCACATCACTAGATAGAGTCCAGTGTGTGTGCTCACATCACTAGATAGAGTCCAGTGTGAGTGCTCACATCACTAGATAGAGTCCAGTGTGTGTGTTCACATCACTAGATAGAGTCCAGTGTGTGTGCTCACATCACTAGATAGAGTCCAGTGTGTGTGCTCACATCACTAGATAGAGTCCAGTGTGAGTGCTCACATCACTAGATAGAGTCCAGTGTGTGTGTTCACATCACTAGATAGAGTCCAGTGTGAGTGCTCACATCACTAGATAGAGTACAGTGTGTGTGCTCACATCACTAGATAGAGTCCAGTGTGAGTGCTCACATCACTAGATAGAGTCCAGTGTGTGTGTTCACATCACTAGATAGAGTCCAGTGTGAGTGCTCACATCACTAGATAGAGTCCAGTGTGAGTGCTCACATCACTAGATAGAGTCCAGTGTGAGTGCTCACATCACTAGATAGAGTCCAGTGTGAGTGCTCACATCACTAGATAGAGTCCAGTGTGAGTGCTCACATCACTAGATAGAGTCCAGTGTGAGTGCTCACATCACTAGATAGAGTCCAGTGTGAGTGCTCACATCACTAGATAGAGTCCTGTGTGCTCACATCACTAGATAGAGTCCAGTGTGTGTGCTCACATCACTAGATAGAGTCCAGTGTGTGCTCACATCACTAGATAGAGTCCAGTGTGTGTGCTCACATCACTAGATAGAGTCCAGTGTGTGTGCTCACATCACTAGATAGAGTCCAGTGTGTGTGCTCACATCACTATATAGAGTCCAGTGTGAGTGCTCACATCACTAGATAGAGTCCAGTGTGTGTGCTCACATCACTAGATAGAGTCCAGTGTGAGTGCTCACATCACTAGATAGAGTCCAGTGTGAGTGCTCACATCACTAGATAGAGTCCAGTGTGAGTGCTCACATCACTAGATAGAGTCCAGTGTGTGTGCTCACATCACTAGATAGAGTCCAGTGTATGTGCTCACATCACTAGATAGAGTCCAGTGAGTGTGCTCACATCACTAGATAGAGTCCAGTGTGTGTGCTCACATCACTAGATAGAGTCCAGTGTGTGTGCTCACATCACTAGATAGAGTCCAGTGTGAGTGCCCACATCACTAGATAGAGTCCAGTGTGTGTGCTCACATCACTAGATAGAGTCCAGTGTGAGTGCCCACATCACTAGATAGAGTCCAGTGTGTGTGCTCACATCACTAGATAGAGTCCAGTGTGTGTGCTCACATCACTAGATAGAGTCCAGTGTGAGTGCTCACATCACTAGATAGAGTCCAGTGTGTGTGCTCACATCACTAGATAGAGTCCAGTGTGTGTGCTCACATCAGATAGAGTCCAGTGTGTGTGCTCACATCACTAGATAGAGTCCAGTGTGAGTGCTCACATCACTAGATAGAGTCCAGTGTGTGTGCTCACATCACTAGATAGAGTCCAGTGTGAGTGCTCACATCACTAGATAGAGTCCAGTGTGTGTGCTCACATCACTAGATAGAGTCCAGTGTGAGTGCTCACATCACTAGATAGAGTCCAGTGTGTGTGCCTCACATCACTAGATAGAGTCCAGTGTGTGTGCTCACATCACTAGATAGAGTCCAGGTGTGTGTGCTCACATCACTAGATAGAGTCCAGTGTGTGTGCTCACATCACTAGATAGAGTCCAGTGTGTGCGCTCACATCACTAGATAGAGTCCAGTGTGTGTGCTCACATCACTAGATAGAGTCCAGTGTGTGTGCTCACATCACTAGATAGAGTCCAGTGTGTGTGCTCACATCACTAGATAGAGTCCAGTGTGTGTGCTCACATCACTAGATAGAGTCCAGTGTGTGTGCTCACATCACTAGATAGAGTCCAGTGTGTGTGCTCACATCACTAGATAGAGTCCAGTGTGAGTGCTCACATCACTAGATAGAGTCCAGTGTGTGTGCTCACATCACTAGATAGAGTCCAGTGTGTGTGCTCACATCACTAGATAGAGTCCAGTGTGTGTGCTCACATCACTAGATAGAGTCCAGTGTGAGTGCTCACATCACTAGATAGAGTCCAGTGTGTGTGCTCACATCACTAGATAGAGTCCAGTGTGTGTGCTCACATCACTAGATAGAGTCCAGTGTGAGTGCTCACATCACTAGATAGAGTCCAGTGTGTGTGCTCACATCACTAGATAGAGTCCAGTGTGTGTGCTCACATCACTAGATAGAGTCCAGTGTGAGTGCTCACATCACTAGATAGAGTCCAGTGTGAGTGCTCACATCACTAGATAGAGTCCAGTGTGAGTGCTCACATCACTAGATAGAGTCCAGTGTGTGTGCTCACATCACTAGATAGAGTCCAGTGTGTGTGCTCACATCACTAGATAGAGTCCAGTGTGAGTGCTCACATCACTAGATAGAGTCCAGTGTGAGTGCTCACATCACTAGATAGAGTCCAGTGTGAGTGCTCACATCACTAGATAGAGTCCAGTGTGTGTGCTCACATCACTAGATAGAGTCCAGTGTGTGTGCCCACATCACTAGATAGAGTCCAGTGTGAGTGCTCACATCACTAGATAGAGTCCAGTGTGTGTGCTCACATCACTAGATAGAGTCCAGTGTGAGTGCTCACATCACTAGATAGAGTCCAGTGTGAGTGCTCACATCACTAGATAGAGTCCAGTGTGTGTGCTCACATCACTAGATAGAGTCCAGTGTGTGTGCTCACAGTCACTAGATAGAGTCCAGTGTGAGTGCTCACATCACTAGATAGAGTCCAGTGTGAGTGCTCACATCACTAGATAGAGTCCAGTGTGAGTGCTCACATCACTAGATAGAGTCCAGTGTGTGTGCCACATCACTAGATAGAGTCCAGTGTGTGTGCTCACATCACTAGATAGAGTCCAGTGTGTGTGCTCACATCACTAGATAGAGTCCAGTGTGTGTGCTCACATCACTAGATAGAGTCCAGTGTGTGTGCTCACATCACTAGATAGAGTCCAGTGTGTGTGCTCACATCACTAGATAGAGTCCAGTGTGAGTGCTCACATCACTAGATAGAGTCCAGTGTGTGTGCTCACATCACTAGATAGAGTCCAGTGTGAGTGCTCACATCACTAGATAGAGTCCAGTGTGAGTGCTCACATCACTAGATAGAGTCCAGTGTGTGTGCCCACATCACTAGATAGAGTCCAGTGTGAGTGCTCACATCACTAGATAGAGTCCAGTGTGAGTGCTCACATCACTAGATAGAGTCCAGTGGTGTGTGCTCACATCACTAGATAGAGTCCAGTGTGAGTGCTCACATCACTAGATAGAGTCCAGTGTGTGTGCTCACATCACTAGATAGAGTCCAGTGTGTGTGCTCACATCACTAGATAGAGTCCAGTGTGTGTGCTCACATCACTAGATAGAGTCCAGTGTGTGTGCTCACATCACTAGATAGAGTCCAGTGTGTGTGCTCACATCACTAGATAGAGTCCAGTGTGTGTGCTCACATCACTAGATAGAGTCCAGTGTGTGTGCTCACATCACTAGATAGAGTCCAGTGTGTGTGCTCACATCACTAGATAGAGTCCAGTGTGTGTGCTCACATCACTAGATAGAGTCCAGTGTGTGTGCTCACATCACTAGATAGAGTCCAGTGTGTGTGCTCACATCACTAGATAGAGTCCAGTGTGAGTGCTCACATCACTAGATAGAGTCCAGTGTGAGTGCTCACATCACTAGATAGAGTCCAGTGTGAGTGCTCACATCACTAGATAGAGTCCAGTGTGAGTGCTCACATCACTAGATAGAGTCCAGTGTGAGTGCTCACATCACTAGATAGAGTCCAGTGTGTGTGCTCACATCACTAGATAGAGTCCAGTGTGTGTGCTCACATCACTAGATAGAGTCCAGTGTGTGTGCTCACATCACTAGATAGAGTCCAGTGTGTGTGCTCACATCACTAGATAGAGTCCAGTGTGTGTGCTCACATCACTAGATAGAGTCCAGTGTGTGTGCTCACATCACTAGATAGAGTCCAGTGTGTGTGCTCACATCACTAGATAGAGTCCAGTGTGAGTGCTCACATCACTAGATAGAGTCCAGTGTGTGCTGCTCACATCACTAGATAGAGTCCAGTGTGTGTGCTCACATCACTAGATAGAGTCCAGTGTGTGTGCTCACATCACTAGATAGAGTCCAGTGTGTGTGCTCACATCACTAGATAGAGTCCAGTGTGTGTGCTCACATCACTAGATAGAGTCCAGTGTGTGTGCTCACATCACTAGATAGAGTCCAGTGTGTGTGCTCACATCACTAGATAGAGTCCAGTGTGAGTGCTCACATCACTAGATAGAGTCCAGTGTGTGTGCTCACATCACTAGATAGAGTCCAGTGTGAGTGCTCACATCACTAGATAGAGTCCAGTGTGTGTGCTCACATCACTAGATAGAGTCCAGTGTGTGTGCTCACATCACTAGATAGAGTCCAGTGTGAGTGCTCACATCACTAGATAGAGTCCAGTGTGTGTGCTCACATCACTAGATAGAGTCCAGTGTGAGTGCTCACATCACTAGATAGAGTCCAGTGTGAGTGCTCACATCACTAGATAGAGTCCAGTGTGTGTGCTCACATCACTAGATAGAGTCCAGTGTGAGTGCTCACATCACTAGATAGAGTCCAGTGTGTGTGCTCACATCACTAGATAGAGTCCAGTGTGAGTGCTCACATCACTAGATAGAGTCCAGTGTGAGTGCTCACATCACTAGATAGAGTCCAGTGTGAGTGCTCACATCACTAGATAGAGTCCAGTGTGAGTGCTCACATCACTAGATAGAGTCCAGTGTGTGTGCTCACATCACTAGATAGAGTCCAGTGTGAGTGCTCACATCACTAGATAGAGTCCAGTGTGTGTGCTCACATCACTAGATAGAGTCCAGTGTGAGTGCTCACATCACTAGATAGAGTCCAGTGTGTGTGCTCACATCACTAGATAGAGGTCCAGTGTGTGTGGTGCTCACATCACTAGATAGAGTCCAGTGTGAGTGCTCACATCACTAGATAGAGTCCAGTGTGAGTGCTCACATCACTAGATAGAGTCCAGTGTGTGTGCTCACATCACTAGATAGAGTCCAGTGTGTGTGCTCACATCACTAGATAGAGTCCAGTGTGTGTGCTCACATCACTAGATAGAGTCCAGTGTGTGTGCTCACATCACTAGATAGAGTCCAGTGTGTGTGCTCACATCACTAGATAGAGTCCAGTGTGAGTGCTCACATCACTAGATAGAGTCCAGTGTGTGTGCTCACATCACTAGATAGAGTCCAGTGTGAGTGCTCACATCACTAGATAGAGTCCAGTGTGTGTGCTCACATCACTAGATAGAGTCCAGTGTGAGTGCTCACATCACTAGATAGAGTCCAGTGTGAGTGCTCACATCACTAGATAGAGTCCAGTGTGAGTGCTCACATCACTAGATAGAGTCCAGTGTGTGTGCTCACATCACTAGATAGAGTCCAGTGTGAGTGCTCACATCACTAGATAGAGTCCAGTGTGAGTGCTCACATCACTAGATAGAGTCCAGTGTGAGTGCTCACATCACTAGATAGAGTCCAGTGTGTGTGCTCACATCACTAGATAGAGTCCAGTGTGAGTGCTCACATCACTAGATAGAGTCCAGTGTGTGTGCTCACATCACTAGATAGAGTCCAGTGTGAGTGCTCACATCACTAGATAGAGTCCAGTGTGAGTGCTCACATCACTAGATAGAGTCCAGTGTGTGTGCTCACATCACTAGATAGAGTCCAGTGTGTGTGCTCACATCACTAGATAGAGTCCAGTGTGTGTGCTCACATCACTAGATAGAGTCCAGTGTGTGTGCTCACATCACTAGATAGAGTCCAGTGTGTGTGCTCACATCACTAGATAGAGTCCAGTGTGAGTGCTCACATCACTAGATAGAGTCCAGTGTGAGTGCTCACATCACTAGATAGAGTCCAGTGTGAGTGCTCACATCACTAGATAGAGTCCAGTGTGTGTGCTCACATCACTAGATAGAGTCCAGTGTGTGTGCTCACATCACTAGATAGAGTCCAGTGTGTGTGCTCACATCACTAGATAGAGTCCAGTGTGTGTGCTCACATCACTAGATAGAGTCCAGTGTGTGTGCTCACATCACTAGATAGAGTCCAGTGTGTGTGCTCACATCACTAGATAGAGTCCAGTGTGTGTGCTCACATCACTAGATAGAGTCCAGTGTGTGTGCTCACATCACTAGATAGAGTCCAGTGTGTGTGCTCACATCACTAGATAGAGTCCAGTGTGAGTGCTCACATCACTAGATAGAGTCCAGTGTGTGTGCTCACATCACTAGATAGAGTCCAGTGTGAGTGCTCACATCACTAGATAGAGTCCAGTGTGTGTGCTCACATCACTAGATAGAGTCCAGTGTGTGTGCTCACATCACTAGATAGAGTCCAGTGTGTGTGCTCACATCACTAGATAGAGTCCAGTGTGTGTGCTCCCACCACTAGATAGAGTCCAGTGTGAGTGCTCACATCACTAGATAGAGTCCAGTGTGTGTGCTCCCACCACTAGATAGAGTCCAGTGTGAGTGCTCACATCACTAGATAGAGTCCAGTGTGAGTGCTCACATCACTAGATAGAGTCCAGTGTGTGTGCTCACATCACTAGATAGAGTCCAGTGTGAGTGCTCACATCACTAGATAGAGTCCAGTGTGTGTGCTCACATCACTAGATAGAGTCCAGTGTGTGTGCTCACATCACTAGATAGAGTCCAGTGTGTGTGCTCACATCACTAGATAGAGTCCAGTGTGAGTGCTCACATCACTAGATAGAGTCCAGTGTGAGTGCTCACATCACTAGATAGAGTCCAGTGTGTGTGCTCGCATCACTAGATAGAGTCCAGTGTGAGTGCTCACATCACTAGATAGAGTCCAGTGTGAGTGCTCACATCACTAGATAGAGTCCAGTGTGAGTGCTCACATCACTAGATAGAGTCCAGTGTGTGTGCTCACATCACTAGATAGAGTCCAGTGTGTGTGCTCACATCACTAGATAGAGTCCAGTGTGAGTGCTCACATCACTAGATAGAGTCCAGTGTGAGTGCTCACATCACTAGATAGAGTCCAGTGTGTGTGCTCGCATCACTAGATAGAGTCCAGTGTGAGTGCTCACATCACTAGATAGAGTCCAGTGTGTGTGCTCACATCACTAGATAGAGTCCAGTGTGAGTGCTCACATCACTAGATAGAGTCCAGTGTGTGTGCTCACATCACTAGATAGAGTCCAGTGTGTGTGCTCACATCACTAGATAGAGTCCAGTGTGTGTGCTCACATCACTAGATAGAGTCCAGTGTGAGTGCTCACATCACTAGATAGAGTCCAGTGTGAGTGCTCACATCACTAGATAGAGTCCAGTGTGAGTGCTCACATCACTAGATAGAGTCCAGTGTGTGTGCTCACATCACTAGATAGAGTCCAGTGTGAGTGCTCACATCACTAGATAGAGTCCAGTGTGAGTGCTCACATCACTAGATAGAGTCCAGTGTGAGTGCTCACATCACTAGATAGAGTCCAGTGTGAGTGCTCACATCACTAGATAGAGTCCAGTGTGTGTGCTCACATCACTAGATAGAGTCCAGTGTGAGTGCTCACATCACTAGATAGAGTCCAGTGTGAGTGTTCACATCACTAGATAGAGTCCAGTGTGTGTGCTCACATCACTAGATAGAGTCCAGTGTGAGTGCTCACATCACTAGATAGAGTCCAGTGTGTGTGCTCACATCACTAGATAGAGTCCAGTGTGTGTGCTCACATCACTAGATAGAGTCCAGTGTGAGTGCTCACATCACTAGATAGAGTCCAGTGTGAGTGCTCACATCACTAGATAGAGTCCAGTGTGAGTGCTCACATCACTAGATAGAGTCCAGTGTGTGTGCTCAAGTCACTAGATAGAGTCCAGTGTGTGTGCTCACATCACTAGATAGAGTCCAGTGTGTGTGCTCACATCACTAGATAGAGTCCAGTGTGTGTGCTCACATCACTAGATAGAGTCCAGTGTGAGTGCTCACATCACTAGATAGAGTCCAGTGTGAGTGCTCACATCACTAGATAGAGTCCAGTGTGAGTGCTCACATCACTAGATAGAGTCCAGTGTGTGTGCCCACATCACTAGATAGAGTCCAGTGTGAGTGCTCACATCACTAGATAGAGTCCAGTGTGTGTGCTCACATCACTAGATAGAGTCCAGTGTGTGTGCCCACATCACTAGATAGAGTCCAGTGTGTGTGATCACATCACTAGATAGAGTCCAGTGTGTGTGCTCACATCACTAGATAGAGTCCAGTGTGAGTGCTCACATCACTAGATAGAGTCCAGTGTGAGTGCTCACATCACTAGATAGAGTCCAGTGTGTGTGCTCACATCACTAGATAGAGTCCAGTGTGTGTGATCACATCACTAGATAG